>JASTUJ010000012.1:244077-516098 GCA_031125455.1 Saccharomycopsis microspora | reverse complement strand
TGGGGGAGTTGCTCTTGATGGGCTGTGGTTGTTGGAAGTAGGGCGTGGCCGTGATGGGGGGGATGGGGGGGGGGGGGGGGGGTATCGAAGTGGGCAGTAAGTGGGCTTTAGTCTTTTTTTGAATATGCGAGCTTGTTTTGGCGGCTGTATTTGCTTTCATATTAACAGTAAAGTGGTTGGTTGGATAATTTCGAACTGTGTGAACTGCGATTTAGTGTCAGCATGGCTTATTGTACATAGCTCGCAGAATGAGACACCAGTCCTGGTCTTTGAGTAAGTATACTTCTTTGGTGTCGTCAAGTCAGCAAAGTGCCCGTTTACTCATTTTTTAGCTATGTCGAAATAGAAGACGTCTTGTTTGATAGCTATTATGCTTGTAGCACAATACAATCATCTAGGGATGATTCGTTGCGCAATAATACGGAAATGACAATATTTGACATAGAGCAGTGCAAGCTGGCTGATAAAGAAATTTGGCGAGTTTTGGTGAGTTCTTGAAGTTGGGTTTGGAGGGGTTTATGGAGTCACAGAGAACATGTGTATCTAAAATTCTACCTAGTATGTAAATATCTGTTGTCAGATTAGTATGTGATGATTTTGCAATTCCTGAGTATTCCCTGAAAGAGTTTGCTTTCTGCTTTCGTACTGGTCTGAGATGTGTGTATATTTATATACAATACTCCAAGAGAAAAATAGAATGCTCAACAGTCTTTATGCATCGCTTTTTCAATAGGTGAACTGCTAAAATCTGCTTGTAGACTCGCAAGACGAGAGACTTAGACCAGGGTCTGTCTGAGCACAAGTGCGCTTAGAATAATTTCTAAAGAAGTGAGAGCTGAGCATCGGCTTGAAAAAAAAATACTCAATTTTGAGATAGAGGGATGAATTTGAAGAATGTTATACAGATATGATGAGAAAAGTGTGAAGAATCTGCTGGTATCAATTTTGTGCTCACAACTTATATATCGGTGTAATTAGTACTGTGTTTGTTTTACGACATATATTCTCAAGTGTAAACTGGCACAGGGAGTTTCCTACGTTAATTTATTAAAAGAGTAAACTTTTACAAGTAGAACTTCTTCTGCAGACCTCTCAAATTCCTTTCAATTGACGCTGAATTTGTTTTAACATCATCGGTGGCACTGTTACCATCTACAATGAGGACAAACTTTAATTAAATACCAAGCACTGGATTTTGTATCACTGAAAAGTTCTTATGCTAGCAATTGAATTACAGTGTCAGGAGGATTAGCTGCTGGCACATTCTTGAACTTCTTTATGATTATACTAAACAATTTGAAAATACTTTTAAGAGAGCGAAAGTAAATACAAGGATACACAGAGAGTATAGAGCACCACTGAAAGATCTTAGTGTAAACATTCCGTTGAAAGTTTCTCTTCCTGAAGGTTTACCCAAATATCGTCTAGAAGTAAATGCTCCCTGATCAGGCTCAAACACCATAGAAATCAAAGCCTTTTCCAATTGCTAGTATCATAAAACGCATGCTGTAGATTTATCAATATTGGAGCATCTTCACGTATCTACAGCACGCACGCAACCATAGTCAACACCTACAAGAAAACTCAACTCGCCAAAAAAAGAAAGAATCCGACTAACATAAAGTAAACTCGATTCTTTGAGGAGCTCTAAAACTCAACTAAAAAACATCACTACTCAACATTCGCTAAATGCATACATCACTTAACCACCACCACCAAAAAATACTTTGAATCAACCTCAATCATACAAATAAAGAGACTATATAGCTAATTGTACACTTAGAAACCTAAAAACACACAAATTTGCGGAAAAGAACTCCTCCTCTTGCTACCCACCTGCAATCTACAACTAACCGCACGCAGACAGATAATCAATATCACAGCCAAATTGAATCATCCAAAAACTACAAAACTGGCGTGCCAAAGTTCCTAAAAAAGAAGCCAGTTATAAGCCAAGATTCTTACTTTTAGCAAGATCTCAGAAGATTCTACAAATTGTTTCAAGTTCTTTGAAGTTTCTGTCAATTCAAAAAATCTATAACCACCCAAAACCCCCCCCTCAAAACCCCCCAAAAAAATCGGTTAAATGTCCCTATTCTTCAAGGCCCCCCTCGACATTGAATTCCGTTTATCAAACGAAGAAAATCGCAAACAAATCGAGGTTAAAAACAAAGCTGGAAGACGGGAAAAACTACCACTCTATGCCGATGGAGAAACGGTCAAAGGGCAAGTAACCATCAGGGTAAAAGATGGTAGAAGGGTTGAACATTTGGGTATAAAAATCCAGCTTATTGGTACCATTGAAACCAACAATGATGGATTGAATTTTGATAATTTCATCTCAATGGCTCAAGAATTGAGCGCGCCTGCGGAATTGAACCATCCAGAGAACTACCTGTTTGAGTTCAAAAACGTGGAAAAACAGTTTGAAAGTTATAGAGGAACAAACGTCAGATTGAGATACTTTTTGAAATGTTCAGTGTTACGTAAGTCTGCTGACGTAATCAGGGAAAAGGAGCTTTGGGTGTATGCAAACCAAATCCCACCAGATGCGCCAACCACGGTTAAGATGGATGTGGGAATTGAAAATTGCTTACATATAGAGTTTGAGTACTCGAAGCTGCGGTACTCTCTAAAAGATGTAATAGTAGGACGTATATATTTTTTGTTAGTTCGATTGAAAATAAAGCACATGGAATTGCTGTTAATTAGAAGGGAAAGTGTAGGCCTGGGGGCCAATCAGGTGAACGATTCTCAAACTTTGGTTCGGTTTGAAATTATGGATGGGGCTCCGGTTAGGGGGGAGACAATTCCTATTCGATTGTTTTTGAGGGGGTACGATTTGACGCCAACCTTCCGGGATGTTAACAAGAAGTTTAGCACTAGGACGTTTTTGAGCTTGGTGTTGATAGATGAGGATCAGAGACGGTATTTTAAGCAGAGTGAGATTATTTTGTATAGGGATGAATAATCAGGTATGAGCGAGTCAGCTATGAGCGAACCGAGTGGCTCGTTCGTAGATTCTAGTAGATTCTAGTAGTTTAAGTAGCTTGAGGTTGCTTAAAATGACCTAAAACAGCTCAAATTCTTGTTTGTAGGGGATGATAGCTGTAGTGGGTGCTTGCAGGTGATTTTTGAGCATCAGGTGTATGCACTTATTCAATGGATCAGGAGAATTATATTTGCTATAATGAAATGAGAAGCTGTAGATTTCCTAGTGTTTAAATCCACACAAAGCACATCAGTTGAGCTGCTCGGAGATGCTGTTAGAGCTAAGAGCTCATAGTATGACTAGTGAATATTGATATGTGACAGCGGACTTTTGAACCAATAGTAACTAATTCAACTGAATTGGTAAGCAAGATAAAACTAGCCTAGAACTTATTCTTAAAAAACTACTGAAAGAGTTCGCAGTATGACCTCTGATTCAATCTACAGTTTTTTGACTCTCCTCAACAACCTTCTTTGTTCTGTAACACTCGCTACATGCCCTCTGTCATTTTGAAATTTCGATATGTGTTTCTGAGATGCTGAAAAGACAGTTCATCTTATTCACTTTTTATAATGGCTTACACAGGTGATTTTTTTCTTCGTTTTTTGAGGCGTGATACCAGCGAAGCGAATTGGAACAGGTGTAATCCAAGTTAATAGATCAATAGACTGCTTTATCTGTGGTATCTGAGCCGAAGTGAGTGATGAGTGTTACTCTCAGTCTTGCTTCGCCGGTCTGGAATACCACGATGAACAAATTCCTCTAATGTTCATAGCATACTCCCCAAATTTTCAAAGAGAAAATAGAGCACTTAAGTTGAAGAATTCCTTTACACTGTGATTCAGGAGCAAGTTGAAATATCCAAGAGCTTAACTATCCTTGTGTTGAGTAAAATGCCTTACAAAGACAAGTCTTGGAGTATTTTGTGCGAGAGCGATGATCGATGACCAATAGATAATTGATTTGAAGCTAATAAGATCAAAAAATGTAAAGCGTTATATCTCGAAGTTTCGCCTGTCCAAGGCCAGTTCCCAGCCTTTTAAGGGCACATTTGCAGCACTGGTTGAGAAAAATAGGTGCCCCGCAAAAAAATTGAAGAGCCCCTGATTCAAGGCAAGGTAGTGAACAATAACAGCAATAGAAAAAGACGTGTTAAGCATATGCTATGTTAGACGCTTCTCAGCACATAATCTATCTCAAATGTACGAAAGAACCTTCTTGATAAGTTTCAGCGACGGTTTTGACTCAATTTGGAAAAACTTTGAATTTGTATTTTTGTGGTAGAACCGACATGTAAGCCCTAGACAGAGTGAACAAATACAAGCCTCATTGAAACTATTTCCTCTCCCCATCTCTTACTCAATAAGTATAAGGGTACATTTTTGAGCGCTTCGATATTTTTACGCTAACGACATTTAATCTACAGTACTGAGCTGAATATCAATAGGACATTTTGACAAATAGAATGAATAGACCAAGCTACCCACTCCATCTCAAATAACTACCAGAGCTATTCAAAAAAGATCCAAACCCGCAATCCCCGCAGCCAAAGCCAAGAATGGTGCCAGGATAATAAGTACCGGGCGCAATCACAGGCAAGAGAAGAACAAAGCAAACAGAAAGAGCTATGGTCAATGATAACTGGATAAAGATATCCTCGTCGCCAACTAAAAAGTCTCTAGCAGCCAAATCAGAGTCATCCTCAAGACTGTTTTTGAACTCTTTCAAGTGAGCCACGATTCTGTGAATGTTTCTAGAAACATACAATGCGTTTCTCGTGAAGTCTGAGTCCAAAGAAACCCGGATATCGTGCATCTTGTGGCGCACATTGCTGAACACACTCTTAATCCAGTGCAAGAACCCCAAGTGGTGGTGAGCTAACCCTTCAGATGGGTGCTTGATGGACTCTGGAAGAGAGTTAACCAATGAGGTCAAATCTTCCTTGACTTTGTGCTCTTCAGCCACGGTGGCATTCTCCAATTTTCTGCCAAAGGCAGTGCTGGAGACATAGCAAACTTGTCAGCAGTGCTGTAGCCAGCCACAGAGGAGCCGAAAGAAGCCAAGGAAACAATAGAAGTGAGAAGCGACAATCTTATTGCAACGATGATGGTTATTTTGAGGAGACAGTGGGTTTATATAGTATTTTCGAGCTCTCATATCGTGACTACGCCGCAGCTTAGTGAAAAGACGTTAGATGCATTATAACTTTAAGTCCAGTTAGACTTTCAACAAAAACTTTTATCCTCATACAGGGGAACATCCTGAATGCCGCCCTACAACAGTTATATCCACCTCTCTCAGCATACACCACGTATGGGAATCCGCCCCTGATGAGATATGTGTACATGAGACCCTTGTTACCTCTTCTCAAAGGCCAGTTTTTTTTGCCGTTTCTCTCACCTCAAAGTATCTGCATCAGCCTTTTGAAAATTTCATTATAGTACTACTTAAAAGAGCTCAAAGTATCCGTAGCCAAGGTCACCGCAAAGATGTGCTGCTTTCAGGAAGAAAAGGGTGTGCAAATGTGAGATGAAGTTTGTGAATATTCTTAATGTTTACCACTAGTTGGCACACACTCCTGAAAATCCAAAAGTACCATCTCTCTCTAAAACTCCACTCAAGTGAAGACGCCTCAAATGACCGAAATTAGTTGTATAAGTATAACTTCATTAAAAAGTGTCATCTCTCGCTATGCTTGTAGTCAACTTTGACATTATACCACAATATACCAGAATGCATGAAAGGCATCAATTGAATCAAGAGACAAGTTCACTATCCCGATTGTAGACTTGCTTAGAAATTATTTGAAATGCGAATCCATAGATAAAAGTGAATACTTTTGATTCACTTTTTTGGAGATAAGCATTGCCTAAAATTTATGTGTGAAATTTCACCAAATTGCTCCCACTGAAAGACAAAAACACCAAGAAATTCCAAAAGAAACATCGGTCACATCTAGTTAACCATTCGCACAGAATGAACTTTCCCTCTCTTCCTTTAGAAGTTCAGGAAAAAGTTTTTTTCAGTTTTTCTCAGCCTCTCTTTATATTTGAAGAGAGTGAGTATCGTGCATACCATCCTGTCACCCAAAAAGCAATCAAATCTCGACTTTTCAGACACATTGGAATCAACCCGTATAAAAAAAATGCTGCATCCTTTAGCTATGATGGCGGTCAAACGGACAGGGTGTATCTGTGGTGCCTAGAGCTCTCTCCTATTCAGCTCAAAGACTTGGTATCTGAAGCGTTTGGCTTGATTAGAGAGGTTACTTTTCTTGGTTTGGGAAGCTATGGCGATCCAGTCGATAAACACAGTGATCTTATTTCTGAGTTTATATCTAAAATTGAGTGGAGTAGTCTTAGTTTAAACTGTGAAGGGAGTCTTGACGGGCTTCCTGTGGAAAAAATTCTTCCCAAAACAAAAAGAATTGTTTGTCAAAACGAGCCTGACTTCCATGATTATATAGAGAGCTCTGAGGAGTCTTATTCCAATGTAGAAGTGTTTCTAATGAACTATAGCAAAAATGCTGCTGATGAGCTTTATCTGTTCAAAAGGTTCTTCCCGAATCTCAAAATTATCAGTATGCCTGATTTGGAGTTTGGAGATGAGCAGTTGGACTTGAATAACGTCGTTCCTAGCAGTATAGAGAGTCTCACAGTGAAGGGCTTTGACATTACGTCATACACTGGACTTTCGAACCGAAATTTTCCAAATTTAAAACACTTCAGCTTGGGAGATTATTCCAATGCCACCGTAGAAGGAGACTTGGATTTTTCTCTTCTAGAGTCTTTTGAGTACTCATCCAATATGACACTGTTGACGAATGAACAAATCTTCAGTGTTTTTGATCTTCCTAGATTGAAAAAAGTGAAAATCAAAGGCCATAGAGTGGAAAAGCTCGCCAAAATATACCCAAATATCACTAGATTAGAACTTGGCAGTGGTCCAATTAGCGTAGTCAATTTCCACTTGATATTTCCAAACTTGCGTTCCTTGGTTTTGGACAGCTTGAATGTTGTAGGAAATAGTGATTTTCACGATTTCTGTCACTTGGAACTGCTCGCGATTTTAGGATGCAGAATACACACTCTCAAGCCATTCATAAATATACCTAATCTCAGGTCCCTCAGTTTGATAGCATGTTTTATGCCTAAAATAGAAACTGATTTTTCAGAATTTCCACTTTTAGAGCGCTTGAAAATCGAGGGGACAAATCTAGAAAGCTTCAAATGTAGTATACCATCATTAGAAGTTTTGAGCTTAGCGTACTCCAAAAATATAAAAAAGGTTGAAGGCGAGTTTCCACACCTAAGAAGATTTTCTGTGAGTCCAGACTATAATTGCAAAACTCCGGAGATCGATGAAAAGTATAAGAAAATTTTGTATCAAGCAGAAAGGCCCAAAATTCTCATGAGAGAGGATGAAGAGTATTTGTGGGGTGAGGGGGGATGGTATAGGGACTAATTTATATAATTTCAAAAAATCGCACTTCAATTAGACTGTTTAGTGTTTGTAGAGGGACTCAGTAAGTTACCCATATATCATTGATTACGTATATAAAATAGGTAATGTATAGTTGTATAATTCACGGCAGCATCCTATACAATGGTATATATGCTTTGATCTATTAATTATCCAGGTCTTTGGTTATAGTTTCATGTTATTGAAGGCTTTCTTTTGGGTGCTCAATTGCCTACCTAATTATGTAAGCGGTTCAACACTCCTGGACCGAGATCGAAGAATGATATCTTTCGGAATATTCCTGCAATTGGTCCTCTTTTGAGGTGGTAATACATAACTTTAAAAACTGTATGTTCTGAGTGTTGTTTGTGAAGTTCAGCCACAGCTTGATGTGTTTTGGAAGATGCTATTGAGCCGATCTGGGATAAAGAATCTTACAAGGAACAGCTATATACACGTGAAATTGGATAACATCGAACCGCTAACAAAGCATATTGGCTGTTATAACTAGAGTTTCAGTCTTGATACCGCATAATGCTTTGAACATAGACCACTCGAGATTCGATTGTAAAGGTATACCTTGCACATAAAGCACACCTACCAAACAGCAAGCTCCTTCGCCTTGTACGGCTCCTCCAAATACTTGATTTCCTCCTCACTGATGTCCACCAGCAAAGCCGCAATAGTGTCATCCACCCTCTTCACTGAGTTAATCCCCACAATAGGACAGTGCCCCTTCGCAATTTCCCAGGCCACTGCCAAAGCCGCCATGCTGACGCCCTTCTTCTTTGCCAATTCTTCCACGCGGTTCAAAATCTCCGTCACGTCCTCAGTGATAGCAGGCACCCCAACAATTTTGAATATCCCTCCATAGTTCTTTTGCTCGAGGTTCGTTTCTGCGCTCTTCGCGATGATGCCGTGTGCCAATGGCGACCAAGGCGTGCAAGTGAGCTTTCCCAAAGCGTTCTTTTGGCAGAATGGAATAGTATCACGCTCGTCTTCCCGATAGAGAAGATGATAGAGGTTTTGGAGCGACACAAACCGATGCCACCCATTCAATTCTGCAATATACTGTAATTCAGCAATCTGAGAGCCTTTCATGTTACAAGCGCCGATATATCTTGCTTGCCCAGACTCCACAACGTCGTTGAGAGCACGCATGATTTCCTTAGGAGGCGTTTCCCCGTCGTACTGGTGCACCTGCTGCACGTCTATATAAGTACCTAGTCTTCTCACAGACTCAGCAGTCGAGGCCATGATATTTTTTCTTGAAAGCCCTTCACAATTAATGAAGTCTAATCTCTCCTCCTCAGGGAGGAACGCAGAAACGTTTTCGCTGAGTTTTTTAGAAGACTCATCCGTGACGTTATAGCACTTGGTCATGATAACCACACTTTCTCTTGGAATTTTGTACTTTCTTAAGAACTTCCCAAGAAGGATCTCACTAAGACCGTTAGAGTACACATTTGCAGTGTCAAAGGTTCTAAGTCCTTTTTTGTAGCATTCATGGAGAATTGCCATGATCTTCTCCTCATCGCCCGTAGTTCCTGGCATTGGCCATTTTTCCAGACCAAAGCCCATGGTCCCAACAATGATTTTGGACACCTTGAGACCTGAGTCTCCGAGATTTGAGTAGTCTTTGATTTGAAGCATTTTTGTGTTATTTGAAAACAGAAGACAACTTGCACGGAGTGCTCTCTTTATAAGATTTCGGAAATGTTAAAGAACTAGCAACTGCGATATCTCCTAAAGAAAAAGACTTGGCGTGACCTTTGATGCTGGATGTGCCTTCGTCATTGGCGGACGTATCGCACACGCTTATACCGGTGCATAAGTCCGATAAAACCGACACTTCTTTGTGATACATTTGCTTTGATATTAATAAGCATTGGATATTACAAGATACAGTTCTTCTATGTCTTTCGTTACTATGTGTATGAGCAAGTGAAGGCTGACAGTGCGCAAAGGTCTGCAAAACTTTCTTTTCGGGTCAATACGAGAAGCTGATAAATTGGATATGTACGAAAAGAGAAATGTTACGATGCTAATGAAAATGGCATTAAAGTATACCTATAAATTCGTTTCAATAAAATTGGAATAGGTAGAGTGTGATAACGCCTCTATCATACTCACCATACACATTTAGTTGTCTTTTTAGCTGATAAAATTTGACATATTATTTGACAGATGGAAAAATTATAATACTTTTTTGTGTGTAATTCTTTTTTGCTATTGAAGGAGTCAAGGTGTCTGTAACGCCAATTTAACTCATTTTCTATAGTAAGTGAATCAGTTCCAATGAAGTTCTGTACTTCTTTGTATTTAAGAAACAGCTTATAAGCATATATATGCTTCAGGTTAATCTTCGCCTTGGAGGGCAGCGAAAGAGCATTGGTTGCATGTAAAAGCTTGCGACAAACATGTAGAATACTTTAAGGTAATTTTAATGCTATAAGGTTTTTGCCCTTGTGATCAGTTCTAACCGAGCCGGGGGCATCACTAGCATTAATACAAAGACTTCAAATCATTCACTCAAAATTAGCTCTGAGCCTCAAAGCTTGGCTAAATGTAAAACAAGTGAGGAGGCTTCATCATATACGTAGTAAGGAAATCATGTTTTTTACTAAGTCCAGTTAAAGCACCAAAATGGTCACAAACTATCACCCCAACCAAGAACACTATTGAAAACTCCTGAAAGCTCACCAAACTGAGAAAAACCGAACCGCCATACTCTTGAGATCTAAATAACACTCAAATAAAAAGCTGAAATACCTTCAAAGATCATTTCTTTATAACCACTGCTTATCAGGAAACAGGCATAACAAACTATTCGCAAAAAACACAGAAACCCTCCGAAAACAAAATACCGAAGAATATACAGAACTCAACGAAACCTAAAATACAAAAACACACACAACTCTACACGTCAAGTTCACATAGAAAATCAGCCGCTATCTCATCTCATGCAAAATTAAAATCCACATAAAAAAATCAGATATAGGTGTATACACACGACCTAATAAGCCCCTAATTCTCAGAGAATAACTTTCAAGACTCACAGAAATGTCATATACCCCCCTTATAACATCAAACCCCCTTTTTAGGCCCTCTCGTCTTCGGTCTTTATACTCGAATTTCGACCATCTTCAAGAGACCAATCCCGATGGATATGAGGCCAATTTACTTGCTTGGAAGAGTGTGTTTACCTCTATTTTCTCGGCGCAAAGTAGCCCTATTCTAGAAACTTCATCGCTTATAGAAGATCTACTGATATCTGCAGATATACAAGGTACCAATATGCTTTTAAGACCCATGTCTTTAGACACAGTGCTCAATGCTTTGGTTAACGAAGATAAGAAATTTCTCCCAATTTCTGAATTTTCGGAATCTACAAAATCGATATATGATGATTCCCTTTTGGGCAATATTTCTCTCAAAAACCTGCTTTTTTGGGTACTCTCAAAAAGTGGGTTATATGACACAAAGTTCAATGCGACAAAAAACCCCGCCAAAAGCGGTAATTACTTGGCAGGTGCTAGACTAGTGTATATACCAAAACTCGAGTCCTTGAGCTCTGAGATCATCCGCAGAAAGCTGAGTTTTGAGGACGGAGTCACCGAATCAATGTTGTTGGGTTTTGTTCAAAAAGAGCTTGGTTTGCCACAGGAAGACTCAAAACTTGTAATCAAGTTTTTGGTTAGAGACAAGGCCCAACTTCTAGAGTTGAAAAATGATATATACACTAAAGAAGGGGAGAAGATTGAAGTCAAGGAATCAATCTACAAATTCAAGAAAAGCGCAGATGATGAAATCTGTGCCAATGATGTAGCTATAGCCCAACTTAAAGAAGGGATCGATTCTAGTAGTAGTAAAATTGGTGTTCTTCATGAAAAGATTGCCTCTTATAACAAAAAGATACAAACTCTTATTGGCCAAAAGGCAAACAGAGACTACATAAAGCTTTTCTTGAAAACTAAAAAATCGTTGGAAAGTTCTTTAGTGAATGCAACTGCAAATTTAACCAATTTAGAGTCAATTCTTTCATCTATCCAGCTTCAGAGAGGGAACGTGGAGGTTGTTAAGTTGCTTTCAAACTCCAATTCTCTCTTGAAAGAGTTGAATAATGAGTTGGACACTGGTAGAGTAGACACTATACTCGCAGATTTGAGTGCAGAAACTAACAGAGTAGCAGAGTTCAACGATACTTTAGCAGAGTTCAATGATGCTAATAACACAGTAATTGATGAGGATGAAATTGACCAGGAGCTTACTCAGTTAGAGGAGGAGGAAGTTGCCCTGGAACAGGCACTTGTAGATAGATTGGAGAGATTGAAGATGAGAAGTCCAAAGAAGGTGCAGGTGGAGAGGGAGAAAGAGAGAGACAAGGGGGAGAAAGAGGGCGCAGAGGGGGAGAAGATTTTGATCGGTATATAAGCGATTCTGAGCGGAGAGAATAATTCCAAGCGAAGAGAAGAATCACTCTTAGACTCAAGTTTTTACTTTTATACTCAAATCCTCCTCTCTCGAGCTCTCCCTTTGATACTTATGCTATTGTTAATAAATAAAATGATATGCAAATTTCGTAGTTTCATAAAGTGGATGTGTACTCATATAATCCTTTTATTTCAGTTTCTCATAGACATATGTTACAATGCTTCAATTTTGTCTTAATCTTTGGACTAACCTTCTAGATATATACAGATATTGATCTCATTTCTGTCTCGCATTCGAGATTTTCAGAAATTTGATATATTAACTCCTGAAGTTTCCAGAATCGTGTTCGAGATCAATTGAAGGTCTCATACGCCATTACAGGGACCCATTCGATCACTATAAGAAAGAATTGTTGCTTCAGAGAACACTTCTCACAATTTATAGGCCTAGGAAGAGCCCTGTAGATCTCGAGCGTTAACATCATAAACTTGAGACGACATCTAGATACGGTTTTTTCAAGCTATGATAATGACAATATGGTTTTTTCGTCAATGAAGTCCAATCACTCAAATCTTACTTTTAGCTCAGGTGAAACCACAAAGTAACAAATTTTCGTGGCGTTCCTCAAACCTATCGTTAGCAGACCAAACTCTCCCAAAATATCTCAGTTCGGCTTCACAACTTGCCCTATACATTTCCTACTTTATTGACTGACTTTCACCCTTCAACACTTGAATAGCAAAAACCTAGACGCTGCGATGGAATTGAGTCCAGATAATTGGAACAGTACTATTTATGAGGAGAACATACACATTCAGTTAATCATGACAAAAAAAGCCATCAGAAACCAATCAAGCCAGCACTGTTGCTTAAATTTAAACTCACAAACCAACCAGTCAAAAGATACAGTAAAAAGCGAAAATTTCACCGCATCAACTACACGCTAATATCAACATAACTCATTACAATCTGGAAGATAATGACATAAATAACTGAATAAATACGCTAACACATAAACTATACATACCAATTCAGAACATTCGTTTTAATCCTGTAGATCATGATTAGCATAGAATTTTTTATTCATCATAATTGGCCATCAACTTACAGATCAGAGCACTGGTTAGTAAGCTTTTCGAGGCAATCTTCTTGATCAGAATTTTCAGTGTGTTTGGCATATAGTCGAATCAACACAATTTTTCAGTTTGGGGCGACAGTTGGTCATCATAAGAAGAGCGGAAGAACATACCTTTCAATTGGTTAGTTTTATATACTAGTATACTAAAATCTTTTATGGGTGTGTAGTTATACAAGAGCACTCTCCTATAACTATACACCCATATAACATTCTAGTAAAATCCTGGGATGAAGGATTTTCTTTAAAATTTTCGAAAATTTCAAATTTATCAGGTGTGTCACATGACCAGTATTATTAAACTCATCGCGTACTCCACACCATATCCTAAAAAGCGCGTCAAAAGCCAGAAATTCAACTTAAATTCCGCACCAGCATATAGAAACATTCTTAAATATTACTCCACCCGAAGGACGCTTCTAATTAGCTATCATATACAAAGATAGATACTCCAATGCTGACAAGAAACTCACTGGACCCAATACCGACAGTGGCGTCACACCCAGGCAAATCTTCGTATTCAGCTGAAAATCTACATGCTTTATCGGACCCTCGGAAGCTGTACCTTTCTCCACTTGCTGTGATGGCACACATTGACGTAAACGCTTTTTTTGCTCAAGTTGAGCAACTTAAGCACGGATTCACCAGAGATGACCCCGTCATCTGTGTCCAATGGAAGAGCATCATAGCTGTGTCCTATGCCGCCAGAAAGTACGGCATTGGACGTATGGACACGCTACAGCTGGCGATCCAAAAGTGTCCGCATATTATCCCTCTACACACGTCAGTTTTTCGAAAAGGAGAAAACTTTTGGAGAAACGTGAACAGCTGTAACCCTGCAGAATTTCCGAGTCCAGTTACCCACAAAGTCTGTTTAGACCCTTATCGAAGAGAATCCCGGAAAATGGTACGTATATTTAGAGATATGTGTAGTCGAGTAGAAAAAGCAAGCGTAGATGAGTGTTTCTTTGACCTCGGCCAAGAAGTGTATGACAAGGCGCTTTCTCTTTTCCCCCAGCTTGCAGAATTGGAAGGTGACACCCCCCTCCCCCCCCTCCCAGAGAAGCTTCCTGAAGAGTTCATGTGTGAGGGGGTTTTTATACCTTTGGACGATGAGATTGACTTGAGCAGCTCTGAGGAAGACCAGAACATAAAGACGCCTTCATCGGTTGGTTTTTATGACTGGGACGACGTGCTCATGACGTTGGGGGCCATGAAAACATTAGAAGTGCGCAAACGGGTAGAAGAAATGCTAGGGTATCTGACGCTGAGTGGGATTGCGCGGTGCAAGACTATGGCGAAGCTCGCGCTGGGGTTTCGTAAGCCTGATAATCAGACTGTGGTGCGCAATGCTGCCACAAATCGGTTTTTAAGAAATTTCGCTCTTGATGACTTTTGGGGCCTCGGAGGGAAAGCAGGGCACCAGGTGATGTTCCAGCTTAACGTTCCACATGAAAAAGAGCAGCTGATAGCTTATATAAGAGACAATTATAGTATAGAAGAGCTCAAAAAAGAGCTTGATGGTGACGCGGAACTTGCCACTACTGTTTATAAAGTTGTAAGAGGCGAATTAAGACAGCCGTTGGCTGAAAAGAAGGATACCAGTATGTGCTCATCGAAACGGTTTAGAGAAGCTTCCGTAAACAAACGCGAAGACTGCGTAGGCTGGATCAAAGTATTTGCGGGTGATTTGGCGCAGAGAGTCAAGGAAATCAACGAGGAAGAGTATCTGGAGCTGGCAAAAAACCGGATCCCGAGACTGGTGGCGATACACTATTCTCTGATGAAAAATAGTGCAGCTTCGAGATCAAGACAGATGCCGATGCCGATGGTGCCTTTGGAGGAGTTGGAGGGTGTGATTTTTGATAAAGGAGTGAAGTTATTGGATGAGGTGTTGGCCACCGCAGAGATTGATTTTTTTCCGTTGTTCATTATGAACTTGACGGTGGCTAAGTTTGAGGTTGTTGAGGGGATGGGCTTCATCGAGTCATTCTTCGGGAGAGCAAACAAGGATTCAAGTGGTGGCGGGGATAAAAAGGGAGACTTGAAGGGAGATTTGAAGGGAGATGTAAAGGGCGGTGAAAATAAGGGATATCCAGAACCAAAGTCGAATGGCAGTAAAGAAGAAAAAAAGGATAAACCGTCATTTGTTTACCAATCACGAAAAATAGAAATAGCTAAACCGAAACTTCCAAAGATGCCTTTGAAAAGGTTGTTAGAGAAGAGAGGGGAGAGGGGGAAAGCCGGAGTTGGCGAGGGGGATAGAGATAAGCATATAGTAGGCGATGTAAGTGTGGAATTGGATGTTGTGGATTTGGATGAGGAGATCAAAGTGGTTGAAAGTAATCCAGAAGTAGGATCTTTGGCTGTTACGGAGACCTCAAAAGTCATAGAATCAGATCCCAGCGATAGTGCAGTCAAACCAAATGAAACAATAGAATTATCCGACTCTTCTCAGGAAACATTTTTCTGCGATGAGTGTAAAAAATCAATCAATATCACCACGAAAAATAGTGAAGCTGAACACAGAGACTACCATTTCGCCTTATCCTATCTGAGTAAACTCAATGGAGCAGGAGGAACTGTCCCAATTGAGGTTCTAGACTTGACTGAGGAAGCGCCTGGTAAAAGGAAGGCGCAGGGTAACAGGGGGCAGAAGACTAAGGGGGTCAAGAAGAGAAGAGATGAAATGAAGGGACAATCGAAATTGCCTTTTTAGTGTATTATATGTAATTATTACTTGCTTGTTTGTTTTTATATCATATAAAAGATGCTTTGTCTGTACAAATTGGTGGCGCTTTCTTGAAGAGTTTGAGGGTCGTCTTTAGAATTTAAAGAGTGAATTAAGGAGGGCGAGTACAATGCAAATTCAAATTTTCCTCTTGTTGTGGCTATGGATTGGGATTCTAGATGGTAGTGCGAACTCTTTATAGAAGCAGTATGATTGAAAACTTGATTCTCTTGTAGAGGGTTGCACATTAGTATATGGAGCTGTGGATCTGTCAGTGAGACATTTTCAATGTGAATAGTAGCTATACCCAAAGAACAGTGCCGATTACGAAGAGTGATAGCCCATTTTGAGACCACATCCTACTACAGGAAATGATATGCTCTTAGCTCACATCCAGAAGATAATGATTCTGCTCTCACGAAGATAATCGGATCTGGGAAAGAATCTTGCTGAAAACTGAATCTCACTATATTGATGAAACGGCTCAATATTTGTGAACTTACAAGCCAATATTATAGTACTAGTGAAGCATGAACGTATACTTCTTGTGTAGACCATCCAAAATATCCAATAAAGCCAAACTACAGAATTTTACACAAACGAAATCATACATCAATAAGACTGGAAAACTTTAGAAACCCATATAATAAAAGGCACAGAAAAGAACAAAATGAGCGCTCGCTTCGCTCATGAAATCTAAGAAATTATAAGCTAAATTACACCCTCCCAATTAGGCAACATCAAAACAAGCATGCATGAAATATAAAAACAAAAAATATAAAAACACAGATAAAACTCCACATTTCCAGATTCGACCACCAACCACCAACCAAATCGCCTGTTCATCTCCAAGTGACGTCCACTGCGCAACCAAATCTTGTATCAAACTGTGCCTTTAATTTGATACAGTATACTTGAGATTCCTTGATACTCTGATCTGCTGATACAAACTTCTGTGTTTTGGTTGATTGTGACTTGAATCTAGTAACTTGCCAAAATGAATATCTTCAAAAAAAATCCCCCCAACCTTCAGGCCATCCAAATCGACCTTGACAAAGAAAACAGCCCCACAAAATCTGTCCTCACAACCTCGCCAAAAAAGTCCCCCCAGAAATCTCTCCCTCATGACTTTACAAAGAGGGCCCAGTCTCAGAAAACCAAGCGTTTGGTCAACGTTTGTCAAATGTACTTTCTCGATTACTACTGTGACATGTTCGACTATGTCATCCTGCGCAGAGAAAGAACAACTGCTGCTATAACTGCTGCGAGGGAATTACAAGATCAAACTGCACAAGCTGATTTTTCAAATAAATTTGGGGCGTTGAATGTTGGTGCAGCTGCTGCTTCTGCTGCTTCTGCTTCTGCTGCTTCTGCTTCCCCTGCTGCAGAGTTATACTCCTCCTACTTAATGGACGAAAAAAAACTCCTTCGTCAAAGAAGACTTAAACCAAAACACAAAGACTTTGAAATGATTACCCAGGTCGGTCAAGGAGGATATGGCCAAGTCTACCTCGCTAGAAAGAAAGACACTAAAGAGATTGTTGCCTTGAAAATTCTTAGTAAGCGTTTACTAATGAAGCTCGACGAGACCCGCCACGTACTCACAGAACGGGACATCTTGACCAACACGCGGTCCGAGTGGTTGGTCAAGCTTTTCTATGCGTTCCAGGATTCAGAGAGTGTTTTTCTTGCAATGGAGTTTGTTCCTGGAGGAGACTATAGAACCCTCTTGAATAACACTGGAGTGTTGATTCCCCCTCATGCGAGATTCTATATAAGTGAAATGTTTATGGCCGTGAACTGTCTCCACGAGTTAGGCTTCACACACCGTGATTTAAAGCCCGAGAACTTCCTTATAGACGCCAAGGGACACATCAAATTGACCGACTTTGGGTTGGCTGCTGGGCTGGTGTCTGCTGACCGAATCGAGGGAATGCGCAGCAAGTTAGCTGCTGTCAAAGATTTGGACTACAGTGTTCCTACAGGCAGCGTGAGAGAACGGCAACAAATGTACAGACTGCTCAGACAGAAGGACGTTCAATTAGCGAGTCTGATTGTGGGGTCTCCAGACTATATGGCCTTGGAAGTGCTTGAAGGGAGAGCATACGACTACACCATTGATTACTGGTCTTTGGGGTGCATGCTCTTTGAGACGTTGGTGGGCTACCCGCCTTTTGCGGGACGTGATCCACACGACACATATACCAACCTCAGAAGATGGCGGGAGGCGCTCCGCAGACCAAAGTACGAGAACGGGCGCTACGTGTTTTCGGACCGCACGTGGGAGTTGATCACGCGGCTCATAGCGGGCCCGGAAGAGCGAGTCAAGAGCTTTGGGGAGGTGGCAAAAAGCCGGTATTTTGCAGAGGTGGAGTGGGGGAGCTTGCGGGGGCGGGTTCCGCCTTTTACGCCGGAGTTGGACAATGAAGAGGATGCGGGGTATTTTGACGACTTTGGGAACGAAGAGGATATGGCCAAGTATAAGGATGTGATGGCGAAGAAGGCGGAGATCGAGCGGATGGGGGAGAAGAAGGTGGATGATGGGTATTTTATTGGGTTTACTTTTAAGCATAAGGGGAGGGTGAGGGGGGTAGGAGAGGGAGGAGGAGGGGAATTTGCAACCTGGTATTGAGGAAATACGCCTCACGTCGCTCGGAATACTTGTTGCACTTTTGAAGTCAACTTTTAAAGAAGTTTCCCTATTAAATTTGTCAATGCCTTCATCTAGCTAATTAACATCAGTATTTCTATTTATTTGTAGATCAAGTACAACAGTAAGCGTTATTTGTGATGTTTGAGTAGTAAGATAATGAACCATTTAAAGATAGGTCTTATCCATCAGTTCATTGAGCTCTCTGACTCAGGGCTGGATCTGATTTTCACGCCGATACACTCGGTGAGAACTTGAACCTTTTTAATTCTCATATGTCATCTCTTTTCATTAGAATCAGGGCAAGCGGTGTGCTTGCTTTTTGAAGGTCCAGTTATAGCCGCTACTCTACTAGTCTCTGCTAGTCCTTATGTAACTGACATAGTACACCTGTTGTACTATCTTAGCTAATGCCAGTGTTTCGGATAGATTGAGTTTCCATCCAAGAGTAACTATACGGCTTATACCGCTTGAGGCATACCACGAGATGTGCATCATCAAAGTATGCAATTAGATGGTGCCCTTGGTGATTTTGTCTGAGCTTCTTCATGATGCGCTGATTACGGCGCCAAGTTGGTCGTGGAGCTCATAACAAGTCTCAATCTTGAAAAAGCGTGACTTGGGCCATTGGCGGGAAGTTCAGACCTCAACCGAGGTGTAACTATGATTGAAGTACAGATTGAATAATACGAGTATTGCTGAGTCAAGCACCAGCTTAAACTACAATTTGAAACCAATCATTAACATTATAGCACAAGGAGTTTTAGCAAAGACGATGAAAAATGAAGAGGGATAAAACAAGAAAGATGAATCTGAAAAAAGTCGCGCTTCACTTAATCGAGTTCAGTCTTTCTTCTCATCCACAAACCCCTCTGCCACATCCCTCCCAATCTCTGTCACCTTACTGATCTTCTTCTCAAACAGAACCCCAAAAAACAGGTCTCCCACCTCCAACAACTCCGGCCGGAAGGTGGTGCAGATAAACTGTGCGCCCCCCGACAACCTCTTGATTGCTCTGGCCACATCACCTCGGTACTGCGCGTCCAAGTTGGCATCCACCTCGTCAAAGAGATAGAATGGCGCAGGGTCGCACTTTTGGATGGCGAGGATCAAGGCAATGGCACAGAGAGATTTCTGGCCACCAGAGAGTTGTTCGACTCTTTGCTGTTCGTCGGACTTGGAGTTGAAGGAGACTTGGATGGAGATCCCGCTGGCAGAAGAAACATCCTCAGAAGCTGCTGCCAGATTTCCTGATTTTCCTGAGCTAGCCGATTCACTTCCCCCCGAATCATTCGAACCTCCCATTTCAATATCTCCATCTGTATCTTCTCTATCTTTATTTGCATCAATTTCCCCCTGTGATTCAACCGCCGCTTTTTTCACCAAAACCAACCTCCCCTTACCCTCCGGAACCAACTCCTCAAAAACCTCACTAAACCCTTTCGCCAAAATCTCGAACGTTCTGCTAACTGCACTTCCCTTCCGCCCGCTTAAGATTCCCATCAACTCCTCAATCAGCTCACGTGCTTTCTCCAGCTCCTTCCGTCTTTCAAAAAGCTCGTCTCGTTGTTTGGAGAAATTCCTGTGTTGCTCTAGTGCTTTTCGGTTTACATGACTGTACTGCAGGAGTTCCTTGTTTATCTCTGCCAACTTCTCCGCCATAAGCCCGCTGTCTCCTCCAGTGTATTTACTGAACACACTCTCGGAGAGAACTCCCAACTCTTGAATCTTCTTTTGAACTTCGCTTCTTCTCTTGATCAAAAGCTGCTTTTTCAGAAGCCGCTTTCCCAGCTCGTTTTGCGTGCTCTGTAATTTCTTTTCGAAGTCCAAGAGTAGTTTTCGTCCTCTTTCTAATTTTCCTCGTTTGTCCTCAATTTCTTCATTTTTCTCTTCGATCGAACTTTCCAACTCTTTCACACGTGATTCCAACTGCTCTTGAGCTTTTTCAAGAGACTCAATTCCCAGTCTAACCGCATGCACCCCGGCCTCAAGGTCGGGAGACCGCCGCACGTGACTCAAAGCCTCAAGTCTTGGTTCAATGCGCACGTGAACCGCAGAGTCTGCACGTGCCAAGAGCTGTTCCTTTTCTGCACGAGCGTTCTGGATTTCCCCGAGCTCTGCGTCACAGGCACGAAGGCCCCGTGTCACGGTTTGAAGATCTCTGACTTCTTGATTTGTAAGACCATGAACAAATTCACTATTCAATTCTTGATTCAAAAGGGAGATTTGTGCTCTTTTTTCACTCAATTTGCGTGAGAACTCATTCTTCTCAAGCTCCATAACGTGCTTCTCGTTCTCGTGCAGCGCAATCTCTGTTTCAAGCCTTGCGCACGTGAGGCGCTGTTTTCTAGTACTGGCAACATGTTCATCATATGCTTGTTGGTCACGCGCAACTGCAGAGCTGGCATTCATGATTTGAGAATCAAGACTTTCGACTTGTCTCGTGACTTCATGAAGATCACGTTCTGCTAGCTCAAGGGCTTCAATTTTCGCACGTTGTTGAGATAAAGCGTCCACACGCGACCGCACATGATCGCGGTAACCACCTTGGAAAACCCCCATACGGTCAGCTTTATCACCTGACAATGTAACCGCAGTCATGCCGTACTCACGAGCCAAAGACGCACCAATGTCCAAGTCTTTGGTCACAAGAGCACGCCCAAACACGTGCATCATTGCAGGTTTGTACTCGTCGGCACAATCAATCTTCTTATGCAAGGGGATGCTGGTCCCTGCAGACGGGTAGCTCACGCTCGGCGGGTTCACGCGGTTGAGCGGGATGAACGTCACCCGCCCACTCTTTTGCCGACTCAATTCGGAAATCAAAGCCGAAGCAGTTGCATCGGTGTCTACAACAATGTTAAATAGAGAGTTTCCTGCAATTACCTCTGCAGCAGTTTTGTACTTGTCCCCAATTTCAATGAGCTCTCCAAGCGCCCCATACACTTTTTTGTGCAAGTTTAACTTTTTTGCAATCTCGCGTGCCGCTAGCAACCCTGCAGCCTGAGCTCTGTCCATCGTAGAAGTCACGCTTCTGGTGGCCTTTTCAAGCTCTTCTTTCGCAGAGTCTCTAACGGTCCTGCTGCGAGCCTCCGCACGCCAAAGAGTTTTTCTCTGGTCCACTAGTTCTGTATATTTTCGCTTACTCGTCAAAAGTGTCTTTTGGGAAGAGCTATCCAGAGAAGAAGCATCTTTGAGTTTCGAGATTTCCAGCCTTTTTTCAGTTAATATGTCTTTGAGTTTAACCATTTTTCCAGAGCTCTCTTCAACTTTTTTCTCCAATTCTTCAACCTCCTTCTCAACCCTACCTATCTCACGTCTTAACCACAAATCACGCTCCTTCTTCCCAGAAAATTTGCTCTTTCGTCCTTCCTTGCCATACAACGCCCGCTGCTTGGCTGCTAAAACAGCGCGCTCATTTTTGACTCGTTCTTCCTCCGCCCGCAAGTTAGAAATTTCTTTACTACCTGCATCCAATTCTTTCTGCAATTCCACCAACTCCTCTTTCAACGCACCAATTTCTGTTTGTGCGCTCTCCTCTTCGGATATCTGATTTGAGAGCTCTATCTCCATCGTTTGCAATTTTCCATGCTCGTTTTGGATCTCTACAGCCATTTCTGCAAGGTCCTTTTCACAGCGCTCTTTATCGCTTTTTTCTACGTCCAAAGCGCCTTCCAACGCCAGAACAATGGTCTCAAAATGTTGGCACGAGGTGCGAGTTTTCTCTATCTGATCTGCCAAGCCTTCCAGGCTCATGACCTCTTCAGAATATTGGACATCAGCGTTTCCTATTTGATCGTCCAACGCCTCAATCTCTGCGTCATATAAGGCGTACTCAAGTGCCTTCTTTTCTTTTTCGAGTTCCTGAAGACGTTTCAACTCACCCAGCTCTTCTCCGAGATCCTCAAGTCTCTCTTCTATGGAGATCAACATCTCATCGGTTTTCTCTCTCTGGGCACTCAGAGCCGCCATTTCACGCTGCAGTTGTCTCAAACGCGCATCAAAAACTTCAGCGCCGGCAACCTCTTTGACCAAAGCAAGTCGGTCGCTGTCTTTGGCATTGGTCAAAGCAGTGATTTTTCCTTGAGGAACGATGTAGTAAGGGTTGCTTTTCGAAAAGCCTGCATTCTCTAAAAGACTCATGACGTCACTTCGCTGGGCGGAACGCCGGTTCAACAGGTAATCGTCTTTCTTGAGTCCTATAGTTCTTCTGATAGACACAGTGTCCTCCTCTATAGGAAATCTTCGATCTGTGTTATCGAAGGTGATTTCCACATACGCAGACATCACACTTCCCAGACCCTCGTATATTAGGCCCTGGCGCTCTTCACGCAGCATGTGGGTGTAAGCATCTGAAAGAACAAAGCGAATTGCAGCGAAAAAATTAGATTTCCCTGACCCGTTCCGCCCAACAACAACATTTGTGTGGGGGGAAAGGTTTTCTATGACCGTGAGCTGTTTATAGGTTTTGAAGCCTTGGATCAGGATGGATTTTATGTGCATTTTTGATATTGTAGGGTGTTGTGGGGGGTGTCAAAGAAGGTTCAACACGGGGCTAGATTTTCTTGAGTTTCTTTATCAAAATTGGAAATTTTGCTTTGGTTTCGTTGAGTAATTTAGGGATTTTTTGTGGCTTGATTTGGGTTCATTTTTCACCTGAATTGAATTATTTTTATTTTCGCGTCGCGTGCGTCACGTGATTAGATTGTGAAAGGGGAATTTTGAGGGGATACCCAAGCGTTTTAGTTTATTCCAACTATAGTCCACAACTGTGGTTGATGGGGCTATATATACTTTACTCATATGGTCTGGTGTTCGAGCTAGTGACCTTTCTCTGCACTTATTCAATTTCACTTACAAGTGCATACATATTATCTCAGGTAAAATCCAGAGTTAGCTAAGATGGCCACTATGAAGAAACCGCCCACTATAGATACACAAAAGTTATCTTCTCAAGTGTTGTTGCGTAACACTTTAAAGCCACATGTATATCATATCGTCCCAGAGATAAGAGCTACACTTTAGACATCGATTTCACTAACCACATGAAAACTCAAAAAAACACAAGTGAGGTCAGACTATTCTCAACCCAATGATCAAAAGACCATCGTGCGCCAAGCATGCGTTATAAACCTGACCTTGAGTTTACCTCAATCTGCAACTTTGGCAATTTGACGAGCTCATCCCCTGAATGGCCTTCTGTGAGACGTATTGACAAATCGGACATGATCTTGAAAAAATCCTGATTATTATAGTGAGCGGTAGGTCAGATTTTGCTTTTCAAGTCAAACATTCTGAAAGACGAAAAAGAGCTTCGAAAGACAAGCATCGTAAACTCTATAAGCTGTGTACTGGTCTGAAATCTTGAGATCCACTTTGTTCAATTTGAGGCATCCCCCTGCTTAATGTTTTGTGTTCTGAACTTTAAGTCATCTGATATATATCTAAGTTTAATATATAAACATATCCTTATCAATAGCTTTCGGTACAGTACTACTTTATAAATTTATATCAAATACACAAACCTGGTAAATGTAAACATGCCGAATATATAACTGTATATATCTATAAACTTGAATTAAAGGAAAGGTGCTAATTATCTAATGTGTATGTCATAACATATGAACTTAGTGAATGTACTAATGTTAAATATACTGATATCTATATATAAGCTACACAGTCTCGAACGTAGAATTACACCATGTTATTACTCACCACCTTCCCCTACCCCTACCCCCTCTGGCACCCCCTACTTTAGCCCCCCTCTTCACCCCAACTGGCTTTACAACTTTACGGCCAGCTTTGATTTTCGGAGTCTCATCCACCAATAAAGTGTCTAAATTCAAAGAGTCTGGCAAAATCACCAATCGTATATTATTTCCTCTGACATTGATAAAATCAAGCTCTTGAGGATCCCGGTCTCTGAGCGTCATCTTAACATTTTTCAAGGATATGTTCATAGAGGGAGACACGTTGAGAATCGTCCCACTTATTATGGTTCCATTTTTAAGCTCAACTTGCACAGTTTCGAGCAGGAGTTTTGTAAGAAATCTTGTGAGTTTCATTTATATATATGGTTGTTCAACTGACTGTGTATACTCAGAAATTGGAGGCGCTAGTTTTTCTTGGGTTTTGTGTTTTTCTTCACCGCTTTTTTTCCAATTTTATCCGTTATTTTGGGGTTTACTCAACTTTTCAAGCTTTTCACTCTCTATTTTGACTTTATTTTTCTAAACGCGCGCGAAAATTAATAAACGCACGCATAGTTAGCCAGTACTAAGCGCACTGCACTCAGTTTGGTCAGTGTAGATCGGAGTGAGTACATACTTGTTCGTTCAAAAGTTTTTTTATCACTTTCTCTCGCTTCACAGAGAATGCTAGAGTGTAGGTGTTAGACCATCAGTAGGATAGGTTCCTTTCCGTTTTTAATTAACAATTTGCGGACTTATCGAAGCAGAAAAGTTCAATAAAGTCACAGAGCATTGAGGTCGTGATGATTGAGTTGATAGAATGGTATCGATAATACGGTTCACTCACAGCAGTTAGAGAACTGATGCCTTGAAATAAATGTTTATTGTGCAATTGTGTGTAAATTTTGGCTGGAGCTATCGTGGGTGATCGAGCGTGTTGACTATCTAGCTATGGCAGGAAGAAACTAGAATCTGATCTTCCACTTCGCCTTTTTGAAAGGTCATCAACATTTTCTCTAGTGTTGCCTCTTCATCAGTATAATAAATGAATGCTTCGAGTGAAACGGAACTCCTTACTCAAGAGCGGACTATCAATCACTTGGAAATCACATAAGGTGCACTTCGATATATCATAACAATGAAAAATTGCTGCTCGTCGTAACGGTATGACCCATTTTCCTCAATTTTGTGTTTGATATGTCGAGAGCACTGGACCGCAGAATTTTGTATACGTAAACACTACCAGTGGACCAGTGAATTCCATGAAAACGTGTTTATGACTTTCAATATCAATAACCACACTTCTTGTGTTTCACAACAATCAGTTTCAGTACCATAGCTACAGCACCAAGATATCACTCATTGTGCAGATTGAATAAGGTCTCAGACTTACATTCAGTATATTAGATATACTCAGGTTTAAGAAAGTTACCTAAAAACTAGGAACGAAGTCGCTCGGATTCTATGATTAAATCATGCAAAGAGTGGATCCACCGTATCGCTTCTGTTTTTAGATATCTGCAGGAACAGTATGGTACTCGCTAATCTTACGCAGGCATCTAGATGTAAATATGCACGATCCAAAGCTCTACCACGGCAAAAGTAACAGATCCATTTATATAGTTTGAATCAAATAAACGACTTCAGGCGAAAGATAATCGATAAAGTGAGTCATTGTAATTCACAAAATAGAAAGAAGCCGCACCTAAAGGCTCCCTCAGTCATAGCTTATTCGCAGTGCTAATGCATGCAGGGAAATGAGGTGACTAGCGACATCCCTGAGAACTGAGATACTTTCTCAGAGCTTGTGATGAAACACGTGTGTTCATTTCGGCATGGGCTATACCATGGGTTTATCAGTATCCAAACACACGCCGTAGATGTATCTATCTTACACACCTTTGGCTATATCGCGTTATAAAACCTGGAGCTATCCCCTAGTAAATCAAACGAATCAAACACAATGAGACTCTCAAAGATTTCCCTTGCCTTTTCCTTAGCCTTTTATGCCCTGGCCATCCCGGTAGCCAGACCAGAGCCAGCCTCCGGTATTGCAGTGATTGAGGAAGAAGAAGGGGTCGCAAAGAAAAGAGAAGCAGCTGAGAAAGAGGTGGTTGAAAAAGAAGAAGCAGGAAAGGCTTACTTGAGCAGCTCTACTCCCATAGAGTCTTCATCCATCAGCAGTGGTGAATCTTTTCTGAAGAGAGATCCTGCTGAAGTTTCGACTGGGGGTTCGACTGGGGGTTCAGGTAAAGGTAAAGAAACTGCCAAGTCAGACACGAGCTCCTCTGATCTGGACTCCGAACTGAGTGATACTGATCTGATTTTCTCAGATCTGAGCTCCTCTACTCTGGCTAGTCTGGTGGGAGCCGGTCTTACAAGAAGCAATGCTATAAGAAGACCAAACAGAAACACGGCAGCCACTGACACTACAGGCTCGAACGCTAGAGAAAACGTTGGTCTTACCAGAAGTAATGCGATTAGAAGACCAAATAGGGGCACTGGTGCACAAGGTTCCAACTCAGCATCTAACTCCCAGGGTTCTAGCTCTTAGGGATTTAGTGGACAATCCGTGTGAAACGAAGTCCTGAACTAGATCAACCGCATCACATGATGAAGCTTATAAACATAGGGAAACACAGCTGTGGTTTGGCACCATAAACTACGAAATTCCCAGGTGCGAAAGAAGCTGGCCGGTAGGAGAGGTAAAGAATAGATGACATTAGATGCTGGAAAGCAAAAGTACGTATAGAATCGGTAGAATGAATCCGATCATGTTTTAGAATTGATTTTTGGTTTATAGTGAATCGCAGTATTTGAACTCTTTGTATTGTGTTCCTTTTGTTGTACTGTGTTACAATGGATACATGTGCCGTATATAGATCTAGTGCTAACGGCTACAAGCGACCTTTCCATATATAGAAAGAACCAACTCAACTATAGATATATTGTCGAGAGCCCTGTCCTACTGGTATTCTCCCCTTTCGGACCCACTGAATCTTGAATAATACTGAAAGGCTACGAGAAAGTACTGAGACATATATACACTTTATAAAGCACATGCGACAAGTGAAAACTTGTATTTTTGGTGCGCTGATCTGCTTCAGTAGTAGTTTGTGAGTATTCCGCTATAAGCAGAAAGCAGACAGTAGAAGATGAGAATATTGATACTAAATCAAAAGAGATTAATCGTGACAATTAGATGCAACAAAATGAATTGTTGTATGCATTTAGATTGACTTGAATAACAATCTATGTACAAGGTGATAGCTGAGAAAGCGCATCAATGCGATTAAAAACGTTGTCAGCAACATAACATGCAGCGAATACGATACGATGCATTCCTCAACTTCAGGGAAAAAAACTTGTTTTATCGTCTTCTTGTTTGAACCAATTGGTGTTCTTCAGTGAAATGAATGCATCTATATCAAAATAGTACACTGTAGTCCTTATAAAAACAGCCAATTGACTTTCAGACCGATTTCATGAGGTGGAAGAGATCACTTGGATCTCGTTGTTACAGTTTTGGTCAAAAACTCCAATGCAGCCCTCAGATCACACTCCGGTAACGTGTGCAAATATCCTAAGGCCTTGGCCTTGTACTGTTCAGCCAAAGCCTTTGTCTTTTCCAAACCCCCGTACTTTTCAACCATTTTAACGGCGTAAGCAATGTCTCCCTTTTCACTAAACTTACGAGCAATGAGTGGGCCAAGCAGGGCGTCTTCACGCCAGGCGTACAAAACTGGTCCCGTAGCCAATCCCAACTCAAGGTCTGCACCTGCTGGTTTTCCGAGTTCGTCGGAAGTTCTCGTATAGTCCAAAATATCATCCACCAATTGGAAACAAACGCCCATGTGTCTTCCAAATTGATAACAATTTTCGATCACCGCATCGTCAGCTCCGCTTAAGACCGCCACCAGCCGACACAGCTTCGAAATGAGAGCTGCTGTTTTGAGGTATGTTTTATGGAGATAATACTGGAATGCCGCGTCAACGTGCTGGGTATGAGAAATGCTTGAAACTTGAGATTCTTCAATTTTGCCTTCAGAAACAGTAGGAGCTTCCTCTTCAGCTCCCTCAATGTTTTTAGGAGTCTCCCTTGAGCTCTCCATAACGGTATTTTTTAACTGCATGAATTCTCCTTCGACCAAATTGGCGATCAGGGTAGAAATAAGCTCAAT
Organism: Saccharomycopsis microspora; assembly: GCA_031125455.1. NCBI lineage: Eukaryota > Fungi > Ascomycota > Saccharomycetes > Ascoideales > Saccharomycopsidaceae > Saccharomycopsis > Saccharomycopsis microspora. The sequence goes on along the minus strand of JASTUJ010000012.1, from coordinate 487,824 downwards.
CACTTCAGGGTTCCGCAACCGGGCAATGGCAACCGAGGCACGTCCAAGAAGAAAGTCTCCAGCCAAAACAGCCATTTTGTTCAGAAATGCTACATTGCCACTTTCGCGGCCTCTGCGGGCGTCCGAATGGTCGATGACGTCGTCGTGGAGCAACAGAGCCGTGTGGATGAGTTCCACGATTTCAGCCAATCTCCGCTGTTTCGGGAGAATTCCGTTAAACGCAACATCGGTAGAGTCGGGCAACGGAACAAATGGGGCTGAAAGGGGGGCTAAAAGAAGTTTGGGGTTAATTCCTTGAAGAATAGCCATTGGGGTCAACAGGTCATCTGGGGTGCCCTGGGTGACCCGGTGCACAGATGAGGAAGTGCCCTTGTATTGAGGCTGGTCTGTGGTGTCGAAATGGTCAGGGATAAGTCGGGTTCTTTGATCTTGAGGAATCTCGTTGACAGTCTTCGAAAGAAGAAGAACAACTAGAGGTCTGAGTCTTTTACTCTCAGATTCAAAATAGTATCGCGCAGCTTTATTGAGGGTGGGATGGCCCAGACCAATGAGCAGTGCAATGTTGCGGGCAAGAGTGCTCATTTCGTGTGAGACCATCAGAATAGGGTCTGCAAAGGAGGCTGGTTTTACAAGCTTTTCGCCGGCTTCAAGAGCCGTGGTAAAGCCTGAGGGGGTCGAGTAGGCCCTGCGAAAAAGAGGAGGTGCAAGAGAAGTGAGTAGTCGGAGGGGGGGCATGGTGGTCGGGTGTGCTTGAATTTTTCACACTGCAGGCGGCTCGGGGTTATATACAGAAAATTAAGGTGAGTGAAAAATAAATCTTGACTTGCTCCGAAGTTGGAAAATCATCCTATTTTTGGATTTTTACATTCGGTCGTTACCTGAGTTGCTTTTTTGTCGTTTTTAGACTTTTTTTTTGGTTCTTGTTCAGAATTGACTTTTAGGAGCTCTTGTATGGGCTGGTCACGTGGAGAAGTATTTTGATAGGGTATATTTTATTGCTAACCAGATGTGTGTGAATATATGCTTCGATATCTTGATTCACATCTCTGATGTGTGTGCCCTAGCTGGGTTCTTTTCAAGTGTTTGATTTAAGGGTGTGAGAGTTGTTCCCATCACCCGTCGAAGCAAGATATATCTTGTATTGTACTATTCTACAATTGTAGCAGCTCAGTAGTATATTAAGAGGAACTTTCGGATGTGTTGATAATTTCAGATTGCTAGATGATACTTCCTTTTGAGAAACTGTGAGTGTTAGGAGTTTTACACAGGTTTCGACCATTTGAGATGAAGATATCACACTGATAGAAGAGTTGAGAAACAGTAAGGGGAAACTAAGCGTAGATGTGGTAGAAAGAAAAGGGCGTGAATCTGAGAAACGCCTCGCGTATATGTGATACAACGTTTTCATCTCATGTCTGGATTGCAAGATTTTGGCAAAGTGGCTTTCCTCTTCCTGAGATTAACTCTTAGAGCTACTAACAAAACTGTAAGTATTTTGAGGCCTCCTTGTAAAGAAGAGTACACAGGCTATTGGTCAGTAGAAAATTCCCCTTATTGATACTCTGGAATACACAAACGTATGGGACTACCTACTCCTTGCCTGATCCGGTGCGACTGGTGAGCTTAACATTGGCAATGGACTCTTACTGCCAGTTTCTTGGGTGCTGTCTCTTTCAGGAGTTCCAACAAAAAAAAAGACCCACCCGTTGACTGGACACTGACTTTTTGAATCGTTCACCTATTAGCTCTTTTAGTAATATGCAAAGTATAACTCTTTCCCCTTCTAATCTAAATTTAAGGAGATCGGAGTGAAGACAATGTAATGCTTACATGCACGTACAACCTGGAACTCAGAATTGTGTATAGAATGCTTCAAGATATGGATTTTGCCATACAATGTGCTTTTCAGATCATTTTAAAGCTTCTCATCATATTTTACCAAGGTAAGGGCCATTCTGAGAAACTGAAGGATGGCTCAAATCCGCACGCTTGAAATACGTTAACCAACAAAAAAACGGTTGAGCATCATACGCCGAAGCAGGTGACTAAGACAAGTAAAAACGGTTTTCTAACGTTACCAAAGTACACCAAAGAGACTTTGAGACTCTCTCCAGATTTCACGCTGAAGCGAACACTTTGTCATTTAAAAATTGACAAGCTCCCCGATATCAAGATGTATGTTTGCTAATCAGTGATCCTTACAATAATACATGCACATTTCACATCAAATGGATCGACACCAGGCTGCATTCGCAGTGTGATCATCATCTTCGGCATCTAAAGGATCTGCGCATACGACGTCATAGATCATCAAAGAGCTAAGGATGATGGGGCAGGTAAGGTGTCCCTTTTATGACGTCTGTTGCCATCAGGAAATATGACAAAAAAGGCGGGTGACCTCGTTTATACAAAGGGGCAAATATGGGTCCTTCAATGTTCGATTATGTGTGATATGCCTATCAAGCATATTTGTCCAAGTTGTTGCCATCTCTATAATACGAGAGTTATTCAAGATCATATATCAAGAAATACATTTTATTTCAAGTCTGAATGATTTTGGACTTTTTGAGGATTAGTGCATGCAACTTTGACACAGCCAGTTCAATTTGAACTAACACAATTAGGAATCCCTATCTGTGAAGAAAAAACAATCTAAATCTTGAAACCACATACTTGAAGTATATAATTATCCACATACAATACATATTCATTCTTAAACTTCTAGCGTAGTTGTGGGGCCGTTTGTTTGCAGATACTCTTGAAATGAATTAGCCCAGACTATACTACGCTTATGGTGTACGTATGAAATTTAAAAGTGCTCTGCCCACCCAGTGTAGTTTTTGTCATTTGAGTGCATGATCTGACTCTTTCTGTGACTTGTTGTTATATATACTTTGGCTAAAAGACTTTTGTCGAACGGTTCGGTTGAGAACTTCACCGCTGTCGAGTCTAGTGTCCAGCCCATCAAGCTCTTCGTTGCTGTTGACGCTCTTATTAACATCAGTCATGACTTACAGATTGGAGGGGGTTTTGTCTCTTTCCTGAAATTCCGTCTACAATGATAACAACTAGCGTTTGAATTGAACCAAAAAACAAACATAACTCTGATCATTAAAATTTGGAGGTAGGCCCTCAAAATAGATGAAAAACATACTGGCTTAGAGCATTAGGGACAAACTTCTAGAACGGCGACTCGGGTGGCGTAAGACCGTCATAAAACATCGAACTCGTAGATTTTACATACTCCAAAGATGGGAATACAAAAGGGTCACTTCTCTCTCTTTCAGGAGTAGGAAAAAGTTGCACCAGTGGTGGGACCAGGTCTCCTAGCGATATGTTCATCGGGGAACCCAGCATCATAGAAAAGTCTGTTCCCGTGAAATCTTGTAGTAAGAGAGTGTCAGGGCTTTGAGCCGGTAAAAATGGCAATACAAAATCATCAGCGATACTGTTACTTCCATGATACATATCATTAGTGAAGTATATACTGCTTGTTGCCACATCTAAGTTTCCATCCAAAAATTGGGGTTTGAGCTCATTTCTGTTCATGGACTCGGATATGATTCTAGCGCTCCGCTTTGTTACAGCTCTTTTGGGAGTGTTCACAATCAGAGATGCCCGGTTGTGTCTTCCCTTTCTACCAGAGTGCTTGTTGGGGATATTCATCTTCTCCTTGAACTTAAAATACTGTCTAGTTTTAAACACTGTTACAGGTCTCTCACTCACTTCCGTGTGGATATGCTCAATGGTGTCGCTGTACATATCCTTCTTACCAAAATGATAAAAGAGATAGTGATTTCCCGCGTATGGAATCTTGAGATTCTTAAACTCAAAGAGGATCATGTTCTCTTCTTGGTCAAATTTACCGCTAACGGTAATGTTTCCCGAGAGACCCAGAGCAGGGTCTGACAGCACTTGCGCGAAAAACATAGCCAAGCAGTGGCTGGTGATGTTCACGTTGTCCTTCATGATCCTTAAAGCAATCCTAGGGATGGGCAGGAGACAGTACTTACTTTCACTTTCAGGCTTGAACAGACGGCCTATAGTAAGCTGCAGAAATGAGGTCCACTCGTAGTTTATCTCAAGAGGTTTTGCACAAGTATCAAAAAAAAGGAAAGACGATGCGAGCATAAAAGTATGTTACCCTTAGGGCGGATCTAAGGCCCTTTATATTCCTTCGGATATCGATAAATGTCATCTTTGTGCTGGGGTCCTGCAGCCGCATGCGCCATTACTGGCGGATCTACACCATTAAAAAATCACCCTTCCATCTGAAGTATATGAGGTGCGGGGCCCTTGCTCTAGATGTGGTGGGGTGCTTGAAATTTCTCGGAGAAGTGCGATGAAGTTCAAGATTGAAAGAGCCCTAAATAGAGGCGCATTATATGTCTTTAGTTTTTGATGGAAACTGTCAGCTAGTCATATAACGTAGCTTTATGCACGCTAGTCGATATATATATGCCGTTCCCTGCACAATGATGCACACTGTCAAGGGGGGAAAGGGTCAAGACAATTGCGACGGTTGACTCTCGGAGAACCTTCAAATCTGAGCAAAAAAGTTGTTCCGGAGCATTAGAATAAACGCTGAGATGGAATTGAACGCTATAGCTGAACTTTGACACATTATTAAACAACCTATTGAAAGTTTCGGTCGAGTGCCCTCCTGACCGATTATAGCCGGAGGATGCGTCCTACCAATTATTGTTCCGCATCCGAAACTTGTTGTTGGCAACGGAATGCATCGAACAACATGTCACTTTGAATTTGACATCGATCGATCCTTTTCAAAAATATTATGTGTGACAAAGTATGAGAGACACCAACGTAATTCATCTTGTAGGATTTGCATTTCGTAGATTTAACAGTTTGTACAACTCGAGTAAATATATGTTGTGTAATAACCTTCCGGGATTTCGTTTGTCACATTTGGCTTATGCAGCGTGCTGTACACTAATGCACAGGATGCATTGATGGCTTACGTGACGCATCTTCCGGTACTTCTGCAAATGGCCTCCGTGATGATTCCATCTACGTCATGAAGATCACCAAAGGTCACGGCCCTGATTCCAGTTCCCGCCAGAGTCGAAAATTATTCCAATGATTGTTCAAGTCGGATCTTGGGGGATAGACTTGGATACAGTTTTTCCGCTTTTGAACGGCCAGATATTAAACTAAATGCTGTTAGATCTGGGTCAAAAACGGTATTGATCTGCAACAAACGATAATCCCTTGAAACTTTTTTGGGCTTATCAGCCAAATATTCGAGTTTTAAAACTGAGAGGATGTATCTACAAGTTGACATACTTGCCTCAATATATCAATGATCTTCTTGTCATAGTCACCAACCTATAAATCTAGCTCATATAGTTCTTTTTTGGGCGCCCCTTTCGAACTGTACCTGAGAGATTAAATTATGATTACCAAGCCTTTGAAACGCTCGGTGATAGTCTCAATGGGGAAACTGCTTTTTGGATGGCGGAAGTGAGTATCAAAAAATATAATACAGTAGTAGGTATATCATGGGAAGTAGGTCAAATTTGAGGTGTCTAAAAATGTAGTAATGCATACATACACCCTAAAGATAGAAATTGAGAAACTAGCGGCCTAGCCCTAATTTTCTTCAAAAAGCCAAAGTTCCTATTCAACTAATTATTCGAGCTTCTCTGGATTTTGGCTGGTACAGATGGTAATAGCCGTTCAAACTTGATTCCCCTACCATTCAGTTACATGGGGTGGGGAACTACATGAGAACAAGTGTGCAGTGAGTTTCTGTGGATTTGGCCTTTTGAACCGCTTGGATTTATCGTAGATTCAAAGGATACAATCTAAGCTTGACAGGATCGCATTTGTATTGAGACCCAGAATTGGAACATTCGAGTCCCGTGACCGATCATCTATGAAATGAAATATGGTCAATCTATTTTATCCTTCTTAAAGGTCTCTCATTGCATATTAGGCAATCGTGCCAAATAGTGCAATACAGTGCAAAACCTCCTCAAAACACTCGAAAGAAAAAAGAGGCTAACGAGAAGCCAATAGTGTTAGGACATACATCAACCAATGCGAAGCGTAACAGGTCGATTCTCGAGGAAGAAGAAATCGATAAATTTAGGTTGTTGTGTTTAATTCATTGGTGCTATCATCTAGGTGCGTGATCTCACTCTTGTTTTGAATTGCTGTGGTATTTACAGTCGATAAACGATCCTCTGCCTTGAGTGATAAACAAATACATTTCTGGAGCGTATTTTTTTTTTGACGATAAAGTTGATCATAGATAAACTCTACTTACTGTTGCTTGTAAGGAAAGTGAATACCAAAAACAAGCAAACGAAGAACTGTCACCACAATCTTGAAAAAAAAAGATGACCTCAAACCAACACAAATGCCCATTAAAAATTTTCAACTCTATTACAGTAGTACACAATAGTATAAGAGCATATCCACCCAGTTAGGAGCCCAGCTCATCGCAAGATTTTAGTCACCGAGGAAACATTGATTTTTTTTTCAATTTTTCAAAAAAAATAAAGCTTCAAGTCAAATTTGCAGTCTAGAAGAGTCATTCCAATAACTCCACGAGTAACTTGATTTTTCAATTGGACTCCTAAAATCTGACATATCCAGCCTTTGATTATCAAGTCTATCCAAAATGTCAAACGATTCTTACCAAACTCCCCTTTCTTCTCGGTATGCATCGAAAGAAATGCTGGAACTCTTTTCTCTCCGTAACAGGTTTCTGACCTGGAGAAGACTCTGGCTTGCTCTTGCCCAGGCCGAGCAAGAGACTGGTCTCGAGGTGATCACGACTGAGGCCATCGAGGAGATGAAGAAGCATTTGGTCATCACTGACGAGGAAATTGAAGCTGCGAAGAAGCAAGAGGCGATTGTTCGCCACGACGTCATGGCCCATGTTCATGTGTTTGGCCAAACATGTCCTGCTGCCGCTGGTGTGATCCATCTTGGTGCGACATCTTGCTTTGTTACAGATAACGCAGATCTTATCTTCTTGCGCGATGGACTCGATCTTCTCATTGCCAAGTTGGTCAACGTCATCGACCGGCTTTCGAAGTTTGCGTTGGCCCACAAGGACCTCCCTGTCCTTGGCTGGACTCACTTCCAGCCGGCTCAGCTCACCACCGTTGGAAAGAGAAGCACGCTCTGGCTCCAGGAGCTTCTTTGGGACTTGCGCAACTTGAAGCGCGCAAGAGACGATTTGGGTCTCAGAGGCGCCAAAGGGACTACAGGCACTCAGGGGTCCTTCCTTGCATTGTACCATGGTGACCACAAAAAAGTGGAGGCCTTAGACAAGAGAGTCGTGGAGATCCTTGGGTTCGACCACGCCTATCCTGTGACTGGCCAGACCTATCTGAGAAAAATCGACATTGACGTCCTCGGTCCTTTGGCCCTGCTCGGAGCCAGCGCCCACAAAATGGCTACTGACATTCGGCTTCTTGCAAACCTCAAGGAGGTAGAGGAGCCTTTCGAGAAGCTGCAAATCGGCTCTTCGGCAATGGCCTACAAGCGGAACCCTATGCGTTGTGAGAGAATTTGTTCTCTTTCCCGTCACTTGGGCTCGCTTTTTAATGACGCTCTCCAGACGGCCTCCGTGCAGTGGTTTGAGCGCACTCTCGATGACTCTGCAATTAGAAGAGTGTCGCTCCCTTCTGCATTCCTCACTGCGGACATTGTTCTCAGCACGTTGCTCAATGTGACCGAGGGTTTGGTTGTGTATCCAAAGGTGATCGAGCGCAGAATAATGGCCGAGTTACCTTTCATGGCCACAGAGAACATCATCATGGCGATGGTGGAAAGAGGGGGATCCAGACAGGAGTGCCACGAGGAGATCCGTGTTCTCTCGCACCAGGCGAGCGCTGTTGTTAAGCAAGAAGGGGGTGACAACGACCTTATCGAAAGGGTTAAAAAGACAGAGTACTTTAAGCCTATTTGGGGGGTGTTGGACCTGTTGTTGGATCCAAGAACTTTTACGGGAAGAGCAGGGGAGCAAACAGAGGGGTTCGTGAAGGGAGAGGTGCGGGATGCCTTGAAGGGGTACGAGGGGTTGATTGGGGGAGCGGTGGAGGAGATTTCTGTTTAATCTAACCTTAACCCGCTCCACTCGTTAAGACTAGACCAAGCGGTTTTACGAGGGGAATAATTATAAGGAAAGCGAGTAACTGTAAGCAAGTGGGTAAATATTCAATTGAACTTTTTTACAAGGGAAGAAAATACGAAGGGTAAGTGATTACCAGTAGACGCAGTGACTGCAATCAAGCAGTGTGATAAGTGGTCAAATGTTTAGCGTTTAGGTCTTTCCAACAAAATTGCTGAAACGTGAATTTCGCAGAATTACTAAAACAGACCAGCACACATATTCACTCATTAGGGATCGTACTGCGACTGTCTCTACCCACTTTGACCTTCATGATGAAATCAACTGCTGATTGAAAATCCATGAAATCTAAGCAATGCACAAGTTGTAAGCTGTATACAGTTCCGCATCCTTGGTACCTTGTTATAGATCAGCATGCACCATAGGAATGATGGAATTCTCAAGATTTGTTAAACACTATGAACGCATCTTAGAATGTATGTGTGAACTTATAGGAGAAAAATAGAATCATCTGTTGTCAACACTTGAAGAAACTCTGCCCACATGCCCCTCCGTCAAAGTCGATCAATGAACAAAGGTTACACCTACCACAAAGACAGCTGGTCCTTCGAATTCACCCAACGCTCTTACAAATTTGCAAGTGTAAACCACTGAACAACATCTACAGCCAAAGAAAGTATCTATCCTTTATTCAAATTAGAATAGTTTTACAGTGTTTCGAATAGTCACTAAAAAACACTATTAGCTCTTGCCTATTCTCCCACCTTGAAAACAAATGACAAAAGCACACTCACCATCAACAACCCACAAACCCCGACTGGACCATAATTGTCGGTATAATCACTAGCGCTCTTTTCTCTAATCTTCCACACTCTCACCAAGTAGACACCGGTAGAATAAATGATAGTGGCCAATGCACATACAAAGAATCCAATGCTAGAAACAATGGCTGCACCGGTACCGTACAGCAACAATGTTGTTGCAGTTGCCCCCAATACCATAGCAATGGAAAGCCACAGCAAAAAGGTTCTTTCTGTGGCGAAATAGACTTTGGGCTCAATACGCACAGGCACGCATATTTTCTTTCCTGGTGGTGCAACAACTGTGGTATCGAATACCGTTCCCTCGGGAACCTTATATTGGGTAGAGTCTTCCACGAACAATTGTCTCCACCAAGAGTTCTTTTTGTGTTCCATCGGGACAATTTCTGTGACTGGTTCATTTGTGGTGCTTCCGTATCCCACCAATTCCTCTTCATCCAAAAATTCTTCTGGAGCTTCCGTGTGTGGCTTGGCAATCCCTACAGATCCAAGTTTTGGCTTGCGGATGTCCACGTCCATTTGTGGCAACCAGAAAGGAACCAAGTCCAACTGTTCCGGAAGAAGAGTCGCACATCCGTGGATGAATTTCAGGAACTTTGGTACGGCTTCAACCAAGTGAGACGCAATAAGGTCACGGATCCACTGGGGTGGTTCCTGGCCCAATTGTGTCTGGAGTTTAACCTCCAAGACTGCATAAGGGAACCGACAAACGTCCTTTTCAGGTAACTGTGAGAATGGCCAATCGATTCCAATATCAGGTCTGCGCCAGTTTCCGTGGGTCCGGTCGATTCCATCGAAATTGTCTTCCCTGACCAAGGTGAGTTCTGTGTCCAAGGAGATACGCACTCTAGCGTCTCCGGGTAACTGGAATGCCGTTCTGTGGTAGAACGAGCGCATGACCGGCCGGAGGTGTTTTTTGAGGATTGTGTATTGTGTTTCCTGAGCAAGAGCCGTGAGGTCAGCCAATTCCTTTTTGCCGCTGCGGCCATCTTTTCTCATTTTTTCAAATGTTTGTGCAACGGTGTATTTCCCTTTGAGGAAGTCATTCACATGCTTTTCCTTGACTGCGAATCTCTGTTTGACAGAAGATTCACCAGTCCAGTCTTCTCTGTGAGTTTTCCGTTCAAAAAAGATTGTTTCCTCATCCATTCCCCCGTACCACCGGAGTCTGTGAGCTTCGGCGCCTTCGTCTTTTCTGAGTCTCCCATAGTAGAGATCCATTTCCTTGTTGTCAAAATAAATGGACGTGATTGCCAGGTCATCTGTACTGAACTCCTTGTTAGGATTGAAAACCAACACAGGAAGATGCTTCAACACAATAAGCTTGAGCTCTGTAACGTTGTCGGGGTGGACCCAATATTTGGTTGTTTGTCTAACGAAATTTTGCTGTTTACCTCCGGCTGCCAGGTCCCCCTTGACAGGGTTACCTCTTGTTCTGACAACGTCATACAACTTCGACAATCCGATAATAAGCGCGTCATAGTTGTCCTTGAAGAAAGGCTTGGCTTCCAATCTTGCCTGGAAAATTGGCCGGAGATTGAAATGTGTTTGTTTATCATGCTTCTTGATGATCTTGTAGAAGCCCGTATAATTGAGTTTTGTAAACTTTGCAAGATCATGAGTGTCTGCAATGATATCAGAAAGATCTTCTTCCAAAACAAGGAATTCCTCTTCAGATGGAGGATTGGCGGTGTCTAACGCATCCACAGCTTTATTAACAAGAATCTCGGTATCTCTCACACGCTTCTGAATTTCTCCAAGCTTGAGGTTTGTGAAAGTGTACACTTTCTCGAGCTCTGACTCAAGAGACGTAAGAAACTTTTCCTCGAGTTCATTCAGCCACTGGTTGTTGTTTTTGCTAAGACCTTTTTTAAGCTGGTACTTAAGATCGTCATACGCAATGTAGTAGAAGTTGTAGTCCTTTATAAGGGACGACTTGAGATGCTCACCAAACTTCATTAGGGAGGATTTGGTGAATTTGCAAATTTCACTTGCGATGAGCCAGGTTGGGAAAAAACGTGGCTTACGTAATAAAGTAAATAAACCTTGTATTCATTGATTAATTTTGCGTGCATTTTTTATGTGTGTCAAGAAGTTGGAAATTTTTCTTGACTTCAGTTCTGGACCCTTGATAATATAAAGAGTGGACCTGCTAGAGCTGCCACGATTTTTCATAGCGAGTTGGTGTAAGTTATATATATCATGGACGCTATATATCAATGCTGTTGAGCTGCTCTGGTAGTCTTCTCCTGGTCTGATTTAGAAGAATTTACAACTGAAGCAGAACAAATATTACGATAAAAACTCGATAACTTGGGGATTGTAGGGAACCTCAAAAATGAGGGTGGCTCTCGTATAGCTGCAGGAGGCACATTTCGGCCAAAAAGACTTTATGATGCGAATTACAAAGCTTTTTGAAAGACCCATGAAATACAGCCAAATATTTACATGAACACAGAGATATATTTGCTCCCACTAACGCTTATACTCATTCTCAATGTTCTAGGAAGTACAGGAACACATTTATCCACTGCGAGGTTGAATCAAAAGCTCGAAACATGGATATAAGTAGATACATGTATCTCGACTGAAACTATGATAAATCCAAATGAGAACATGAAAGTATACACAAAGTAAGTCATCAACCAAATTAATTCTAAGCGTCCGTCTCTATTACAAGACCCTTTTAACAACTAGAATGTCTTCAATATCATCACCAGGGCACGCAACTAATGAGCTATGCAAAGAACAAATTATCACAGAATATACTAATCTATAAACTGATCTATCGTGGGCTACACTGAAAAATCCGAAAAATTGATATCTCACCTGATTAATATCACCTCTGACTCTTTCCCACGAAACATTAAGCTGAACCTGCGCATTCAAGAGAGAGACGTGAATACAGAATAAGCCTATCAAGAGGCCAATTCAAGATTTGCGTATTGATAATTAGAAGTTTTACGTTCATGCCCTGAGGGCATCTGTCAATACTTTTGATCAGAATGGCCAATCCTTCTTCCTACAACCCCCCCTCTAAACCGCCCCCGGACACCCCCTCAGAGAACCCCTCAGACCCACCCAAAGACCCATTTTCTACTATCAGACTCCTGAATCCAAGTCTCGGACTATACTTCTCGGGACTTGCGCCGCTGCTGGCGCACAAAGAGACTGTGCTTTTTGCATGCTTGGTGCAGACGTTCGTGGGAGTACGCCTTCTCCGGCTAGGTAACCGCATCCGCTTCCCCATGCCGCGATTCGGCACTCTTCCAAGCTACATGACGGCGTTTGAAAAAGATAAGACCCTGTATACACAGAGAGGTATCAATGCTGCATGCCGCATTCCCCTTTATGCTCTCGGAGGCATGCTTTGCTGGGGATCAATCCTGGATAGTATTCGAACAATGCTTCCATATGACCCGTTTATGGAAGAGGCCATCGAGCATACGAGGCTCGAAGAGGATTTGGAGGCAGAGGCTATAATATATCGCAAGGAAGAAGACTTTCTGGACTCACGAGACTCGCTTTTTACGCGTGCTGTGGAGTACTGGTTTGGCCCCATTGGATACCCCAAATCGGATAGGGACGATTTTTTTGACAGAATATATGCTCACACCAGGGAACACCCCAATGGGGTAGACGCAGTCAAGGCCAGAGAACGATACGAGACCATGAAAGCTAAGAACAGAGCCTATATGAAAGAGGTGCTCGAAAGTCCTGATACTTTGGGACAAACAGATAATGAACTTGAAGAGCCTCTCTTCAAGCTTACGCCTTTGAACGTCCAAGATTTGGTTGCCGCCCGAAAACTAGTCAAAGAGGATTTTCAAGAGGCGTGGAAAACAAGAGTGGCTCCATGGACCATGCTTCGGTCAGACTCTGCGTTGGTTCTTGAGGGAAGAATAAAAAGCTATGAAGAGAGCTTGAACCCGGAGAGGGGAGAAGTTGTGAGGATTGTTAACAGAGAAGGCTTAAAGGGGGGCAGGGAGATGAGGTTGAAAGGAGGCTTGGGTGAGAAAGGGTTTATTTATCCCAGCCCACTTGATTCAGCTAATGTGGCAGGTTCTGATACTGAAAATATCATGGATGAAGGGTCTGATCTTTCTAACTGAGTGTATACATTATATTTAAAGAAGGTAATTGTTTTGTCTGTAAATTTTATTGCTGATGAGAGAGTAGAAAAGTACATGAAATCGCTGAAAGGGAAGGGCCTGAGCTCAGACTTAGTTATTCTGGATTTATCCCCAGTTAGTGTCACAAAAGAGGATACCGTTTCTAGATGTATACCTCAGTTTACGCGTCTTAGTCATTTACCTAAATCTTCAATTTACCGAAACGCTCAATCTCCTGCTCTACTTCAAACCCAAGACCCTAACGGGTGTCTACGCAAAATACTGCACTTCACGGAAAACAATTATCGTTTACATCCTATCTCTGAGCGACAGTTAAACAATCAAAACATTCTATCTAACCTAAATAGCACAATCTACAAAAATCCCAAGCACAATCAAATCATTAAAAGATATAAAAACAGGGTGCCATATGCACAGCATTATAGCAGGTGCTCCCGCTAAACGAGAGGTTAGTTTCAGCCAAAATATATACAGCAGATATCAGCATTGGAGAGAATTCTTGATATAGTTTGGTGGACTTGATCCGTAGGATTTTATTTGAAAGCGCAACAAGAATTCCTATACACTCGAAGCAAAGACTTTCCGTTCAGGTCAAATGCCTGAAATATCAAACACTTCGAAAATCATGGCAGTGAAGTTATTCTTGTATAGCCGCCCTCTGCTGCGACAAAAACCGGATAATCGCCGCATTGTTAGTCTTCCTGTTATACCGCATCAGCAACGGTCTGTTGGCTAACCCATTTCCGGTCCCCCCCCTCACCCCTTGCAACGATCTCAAATTGTTCTCCATTCTGAACTTGGTCATGTCGTTCATGCTGCTGTGCTTCTTTGGTTCCACGTTCAAAGGCGCTACCAGCCGCACCAGACTTACCCGCAGAACCTCCAGCGCCGCCTTGTTTGCCTGCGTGATCACGTGGTGCTCTGCTCTCAAGTTCTCAAACGTTTTCTGAGAGAAAGAATCAAGAGTCTCGCTTGAGTCAATGTCTGAGATGGAAGTCTCTGGAACGACCAAAATGTCCAATATCAGCCGTGTGTTTGACAAAATCTTGCCTGTGTCTTCGTGGAGCTCGCGCTTCACAATCACGGTGTCTGCGCGCGCGAGCTTCGGGTCTGGGTCTGCAATCGAGTAGAACTGTGTATTGGTGTCTCCTGTCTTTATGCTGTCTGCAGAATCGATCGTCGAGTGAGACGATATGGATGCATTATCAGGAGCTCTTTTAAGATCCAACCCGAGTTCCAAGTCTTCAGGAGAAATGTTGGTTGGCTTATATGCATCTGCTTCCTCAGGTGCACTATGAGGAATGATTTCACCGAATTCTTTATCAGCCGCCTTCTCTAGTGGCTCATCGGAGTCACCAACGTCTCCCTTTATTCCCTCATCGGAGATGCCCTCCAACGCAATCTCCTCGCCAATCGTCCCCTCTGAGCCAATAACTGTTCTTGTGTCCTCCTCATACTCTCCTAAGATCGCGTCCAACACGCTCATTCTCTTGGCTGGTGTGTTAGCGACACTAGTATTATTCTCATCTGTGGTAGTGTAGTTCCCTATGGACTCCAAGCCCTTGTCTAAGTTTCTGGCCACGTCCAACTTGAGTACCGTTCTGCATGCGACTACATTTTTGAGGTATGCAGACCAACCGTCCACAAATTTATCATAGCTTACATCCACACTGGTGGCTCTAATAGACTTTTTGACAGCACTAGATCTTCCCCCAAGAGTTTCCGATACTTCAGACTCGTTCAAAGCCTCTCTGTGAGTGACTTCCTCCAGAGCCTGTGATATGTAGTTTTCTATCAAGTCTTTCTTGATTGGCTCATATGGCTGCAACAGAAGCTTCTGAAGGTTCTGAGCCGTGAGCATCAGGGGAGTAGAACCTTCCCTTGTTTCCCTAGGAGCTCTAGGTGGGAACACCGCAAGTTTGTCCGAACTAGCTGATGATGTCACCAGTCTGACAGGCTGAAGCTTAGATATGCTACGCTTCATACGAGCCTGCTTTTTTTCCTTGTATTTGGCCAACAAGTTTTCGTCCTCATTGAGAATATCGTTCTTCTTTCTGCGTTTCAAAAGACTGCGGAAAGTGCGGAATTTGGCCCTGAGTCTGCGTACCACTCTGCGGGCCCACCGAACTTTGACAGGCTTCTTTTTAGGCACTAAATTTCTGTCGCTTTTTTTGACAGCTTCTGGAGCCTCCGAGCGCATTGTTGTAGACGGGGAAATTGGGTGGTAATCCGATATCTCCATTTTACGTGGGAGAAGAGCAGGTTTATTGTTTTTTTGGGATCTCTTTCTGCGCGCTCTGCCGAAATCTTTAGGATCTGCTACTTCTCTGATGACGATGTTTGTGGCCAGCTTGACGGGTCTAGGAGCCGCAACTGGGTTTATATAGTGTTCTCCGTGGTCAGCTGGCTGAGCAACAGAAGCGGGGGTCATCTGAGAATAGCTGGAGGAAGAGCTGCGAACCACAGAAGATTTCTTAGACGCTGCCGATCTTTTGGAGGCCTGACGCTGGGCAACCTCTGAGTACGGGATCGTAGAGAGTCTGAGGGGTGGCATCTTGAAGATCTGACCAGGATTTTGGCACATTGTGGGTTTAAATAGGTTTTATGCACGCCGCTGCACCTGATTTGCTAGACGGGCGTGCATCCATTAATTTAGTAGTCGGGCGGGCTGTTTTTCTAATTATAACTATTATTAGTTGGTCAGGGATTTGTATAGGGTTTTTTTCAGGTACGAGTTGTAGCTTACCTTCCTATCGCTGTTCGCTGATTTCGCTTTTTTTTGCAAATTTCTATATTAAGACATCCCAGGACGAGTCAATTATTCGATAGGGAGTCGGAAATGACAGATCCGATCTGTTTCTGGCGCTTTTTTTTCTATTTTAGTTGTCATATAGATTTGAAAGTTTTCGTTTGACTGGAGGTCGAAGCACCAAGGCTATCACTTTAGGCTAGGCCGTTTGCCAATGTAAAAGAATGGCCATTGCATGATTAACAATGTCTCACCAGACCGAGTCTGAAAACCGTGTATACGATTATACACGATTTTAATTGGCTATGTAGACCCAAACTTTTCATCATCATCACATGCCATGACTTTTAAGGTGCAATTGGCATAGTAACTGCATTTATGTGCCTCAACTTATTATATGCAATAAAGGCATAGCATGAAAGCCTCAATCAATTCACAATTCACCATTCTCATTATTTCCCATTCATCTCATCGGGATGCTATTTGCTCCTGACTCGCCCCGTATGGGGCTTGTTCTACTGGTCTGGCACTGGACTCGGATCAGGTGCAGACGGGGCAGTAATTGAGATGGCTTAACATTCAAAATTATCGAGAAACTCTAAGTATGCTTATTTCTATTAATAAATATACCATATTCAAACCTGCATAATATCCTTTAGGATGAACTTTTGATTGATTCAGCTCTTAACATTAAGAGAGTCCATGCAGTAAGACCATCGCCAGAGTTTAGGATAAAGAGTACAGAATTATCACCTCATATCGCCTCATATCACGGAGTTAATGTTTCTCCTTTTGATAATGTACAAGTCTGTAATACTATCAAATCTCTTTTACTTTTTCCTATCTTTCATCTGCTTATTCTCGCATCTCCTTAAAATGAACTCAAGAGTCATTGTGAGTTCCTGGAGGGAAATTTCTAGACGAGTTCGTATTTATGTCAACTCGTAACTTCCCTGAGCTCGTAGTTTTACTAGTATTTGATTTTGACTTCAGTTTTTTGTCTTACAACTTACCTCATCTATTTATTCATTGTGATGCTTCAGGCAGATTACTAGAGGCAGCTACCACTACACGTTGCAAGCTATCGTTTATTCCTACCCTCACACAATCTGTCACTCACTTCAAACTTCCCCATATCCCTCATCTGCGGCAGTCTTCTGTGATCTATGTCAAATCACACCGTTTGCTTGAATACCGGCAAGGAGGGGAATTGGTTGGTTAAACACTATCTGCCTTCTCATTGACACTACTTTGACTCAGCTGATCAAAGGTCAAGCGACCTGGTTGTTTCTGACTGGCATCACTTGCCAAAGACCAGCACATCTTAGAGTGTGACTCCTTGTTGCCAATCGATCCCTTTCTTTTCTCGCTCTTGTGTTCCATCTACGTGGGCTATAAATCGAAAGAAAAAGCGAATTGTTGTCGTGTTAGCTTATTACACTCAGGCAACCAAAAGCATCGAGGGACGATCAACAACCTGCTCACCTAAGAAAGCTCCCAGCCATAGAGAATTATCTTCCTGCATTTTTTTCACCTATCTGGGTATTTCACTGTGTTCCACTGTTATGAGCTCGAGCACATAGTGTTTTCAGTTTAAACCGTATACTGTTATAGTTAACAAGAATCCCATATATAGCACCTATCTACATCCCGCACAATTAACATTTTTTTCCAAGTCCATCAAGTCTATATATCCGGCAACAAAATATATATGTACTGTACACCACCGGAATGAAGTGCAAGCGCACAAACAGAAATGCAGCCAATTGGCCAGGCCTCGTCTATCGATGTTTTGAACAGAAGATTAGAGCGATTCTTGAGGAACGAAGGATTAAGAATCAAAACAGAAAAAAAGGGGGAAAAGTAGCAATCTCAAGGAAACATCTCTAATACTGATTCTTGAATAACAAATGATAAGAAAATGAAAATCACTAATTTGGGATAAACAACATCATCTTTGCTTTTTCGTGATTTAGTGAGACTGGGGAGTAGCCTTATCCCTCAAGTAAAAGTAGGAAGAATGATGAAGTTAGGGGAAATAAGAAATGGCGCACTTTAACTCATATTCTCATAGAAATAGTAACTCCTCAAGAAAACAAGAAACTAGTTACTCTGTTGGAAAGTTACTGAAAGCTTGCTGGTAGTTCGCTTCAATCGCTACTTTTTGTGCTTCTTCTTTTCGAGATATGCTATATGCGCCTCACTCTGATCAACACTCGTATGCCGATGACTCTCCCCCCTATATAACTTCTTGTCCCCCTCACAGTCATCCTCATAACACTCGTCGATGCTGTCCAACCACGGGTCCTCAAAAACCTCCTCGATCGTACAGCGACAAGCCGGAGCCAATTGGACCATCTTTCGAACTAAAGGTCTCGAGTACTCTGGCAACGCATTTAGTAAACGCTCTTCTCCAGTCAGTTTCTTGCCCTTCTCAGTAATCTCTCCCTTTTCTTCCCGACTGACCTCCGGGGTAGTCAAAGGCGTCTTTTGCTCCTCACTCAGTTGCAGTCTCACACGCTTCAACATGCTGTTAAGCAGCTCCAGGCCGTCACCTCTGGTGGCAAAAAGACGAAAGCTTTGGTCCAGGGTCTTCGGCACTTTCCATGGGAACTTCCGTAATGTCATACACAGGTATATAATTGCCGCCAGCCAAATATCTACAGGACGAGGGTCGTACTTCTGGAACACCACAACTTCGGGAGCCAAATATGGATCTGATCCTACGATCCCTCCAGCCTCTACAATCTTCCCCGAGAAAGGATAAGCAAACACTACTGACAGCCCGAAGTCGATGACCTTGACGATTCCGTTTTCGGTGATACAACAGTTGTCAAGTTTCAAGTCTCTATGGGCCAACCCCATGGAGTGAAGATATCTAATGCCTTTGAGGATTTGCTTGAAGCAACAGTCAACTTCCTTAGGAAGCATCTTTCCGCTCATGACAATGGCAAAAAGATCGTACTCACAATACTCCATAACCTGGTAGATTTTATCGTGTTCGTAACAGATCTCGATGGTCTCGATAACATTGGTATTCTTCAAGGCAGAACCGATACAAAACTCCAGGGTGATCTTTTTCGTATAATCTTTTTTGCTTTCATTAGCAAAGCGCAGACGGAATTCTTTAACTGCGAAGATCCGTTTGTCGGAAAGTCTTTTAACTATCCTTACAGAACCCCCTGCGCCAGCCCCCAAACTTTCGCTCATTTTGCCATATCTCTTACTAAATGCAAGAAGAGGCTCGGGCTGATTCCCTACGGTGTATAGGTTAACTGCCAGTCCCTTGGAACGGGCTAGACTCAGAGATATCGGCAGATTGTACAGTGCACCGTAACTCAGACTATTGGTGTTACTGCTGTTACTGATACGGGTCTTTATGCTGATGGCTTCTGGTTTTCTACGGAAAAGCATTTTAAGATCGTGTTTCGAAGACCGGTGTCTCAAGGTACGTTCCTCGCTCTCCTCCGTTGCTTTTCTCTGCTTGAAAAAACTCGTGAGGGAGGCCATCAGAGAGTTCCTACTCATTGGGGGAACCCTCAGGCGCGACACTACAAATCTAGCTTCCAAATCTACGGCATCCGTTCTCGGCAGAGAAATGTGGTTCAGGTCAATTGGCGTGGCGTTTGCTGGGAACAGAAGCCCTGAGCTTTCCAGAGCCGCTGTCTTGGGACCGCTATATGGAACCAGGTACGGGATCAGAGCAGAGAACAGCAGGCCTTCTTCGACTCTTCCGTGGTAGGGAATGTACGAAGGAGGGGTTTGTTCAGGGGTCTCATTCGGCACCAACGGCAGGTTTTTGGGTGCCTGCGGCGAGTCCTGGGAGTCTGGACTCAACCGGGGCGAAAAATAAAGTTCGGGGGAGGGAGACGCCGCAAGCGGGAGTGGAAGAGGAGGTAATGGTGGGGGGGACCCCTTCTTCTGCAGCTGCATGAGCCGAGTAAGCAGCGACAGCCGGGGGGAGGGGGGTAGAAGAGGAGGGGGGGATGTAACGGGGGATGCGGGGGGGTGGCTCACGGGCGACGCGAGGGGGGAAGGGGACGGGGACGCCGACATTTTAGTATGATTCGAAAGCCGAAATCGAGCTGAGAAAAACTGTGTTGTCGGATTTCACTTATCTGATGTGTGAAAGGAGCTAGGGATGGGTTAGCAAGAAAGACTCGGAGTAGCGCAAGATACAAGTAGGGGTTGGGCTAGCTCGTGCTTGAGATGCCAGCCATGGACCAGATTCTAGGGCAGATTGAGTAGTTTTAGGAGGAGAGTAGCCTGGAAGCACTTTTTTTTTGCGGGGGTCAGTTGCGTGGATATTGGCAGTATTTAATTGATGAGTTGGAATCGGATATCTCGGCACGTGAGGCGTCGGTAGGGGTGTAGGGGGCGATAAGGGTAACTGAGGGGACAATATATTGCCTTTATGAAGATAATTTGACAATTAAGATTTGGAGTGATTTGGTAAAGTGTAGGTGGTTTTTTTAGTGTGAAGTGTTAATGCATGCTGTATAGTATATAATCTAGTTGTATGTTGTTTGCTGTATGACGAATACACAAATACACTGAGATTGATTCCTTGGGCGCATTAAAGCACTTCTGCAATTGAGCGTAGTCTCAGTAGCTTTGTGTATTTCACTATGCTCTTGGTGTGGGATTACATATGCTTTGTATGCTGTAGTGGGGTAACACTAAAGTGAGGCGATCATTTTAGTAGAATAGATAGAATACGCCCATTATCGATTCTTTGCTGTTTTTATCATCTTTGGTATGTTTAGCTTCATATTTGTAATTGGTTAGTGGTTATTGGTGGCCGGTTGCTGGACTTGTCTATTCCTTCTACCGAGTACTTGAGACGAAAAATTGAGATAAACAGTTGTTGTGTACCTATCTCAGAGATTTTTCTAGTTCTGGTCCATCAAATTCTGTTCCTTGTTGTGGATTCTACACTGTAGCGTATGGTGTTCCAAACTTGCAGAACCTTGTTTTCGAGCACAAAAATTCCTTAAATTACAGTTAATATAGACACTCTCTTACCGGCATATTGATCTTGAAGTACTCCAGATAGCTAATATCACCAACTTGAGTCAGAATTTTATCTTTTAAACGTCTATGTCGAATTTGTCATGTGCAAGGGAGGCACTACAATAGCATAGCGTACATGCGTCAAAGTGTTTTCACAAGACTGAGTACCTTCACGTGAGTTCGAACAAGTTGGTCTTCATTCGGATCTGAGAAAGGGGATTGGGTGGAGTTTTTGTGGATTCCATCGAAAGGGGCACATGCAGTCAGACCAGCTCGGAGCTGGGCTTTTGATCAGATTAAACGTTTAGTTTGACATTGTGAGATTTTCAATCAGATTGAGTAGGTTTGGTGTAGTATTGAGTGTTTTAGGTGCACTCGTAAATTTCCATGATAGTTTTGTTAGGTACAGCAGTGGAAGTCGAATCTGTGAACCAAACAGCGTGGTAGTTTCCTCTAAGAATTGAATTCAAACTATAGTCCCATCTGGAGACACCGCTCGTGCTCGTAACATGAACTGTCACGAGAGTAAAGCGTTGAAAATGTTATTAGGCCGTTTACAGTTTAGTGTTTACAGTGATACTTGATTATAGTTATTAACAACAACACCCCTCGTACACGGTTTTGCTGCTTTATTTGCACATAGATTTGGAATAGCACTCAACCAAAGTAAATCTACGCTTCGCTTCTAGATTGTTTTGCTTGTGTGTTAATCTGCCAACTCCGTAAGCTCCCCCAAAAACTCCTTCGGACTGACAATCCCAGTACTCCCATAAACAACTCCCCACTTGACCCCCACCCCCTCCCCGTTCATCCCTCCAACCCACTCCTGTAAGTTGAAGTACTCCAAATAGTTCCCGCCCCCCACCACGAACACAACCCCCTGGTGAAAAGTGTGTCTCTCCGGAACCTTCAGGTGGTTCCCTCTTACATAGGGGTCAAAATACAAGTAATCATCCGTGGTGTTC
This sequence comes from Saccharomycopsis microspora, assembly GCA_031125455.1. NCBI lineage: Eukaryota > Fungi > Ascomycota > Saccharomycetes > Ascoideales > Saccharomycopsidaceae > Saccharomycopsis > Saccharomycopsis microspora. Next base: position 466,036 of record JASTUJ010000012.1, on the reverse strand, counting down.
AAAGTCTCCTGACTCGATCTAGATGGATCCATAATACTTTCTACAATACTAGTTATAGGCATCGCTTGCTTATCCGGAAGCAAGTTCTTCAAACCCAGCATAATCAGCCCCACCCCATTAGTGATCTTACTCCCATCAAACAATTTCAGGGAAATACCTGAGAAAATGGATCCTCTACTAATGTCACCTCCTCCTGTCAGAACCCCTACCAGTTGTTGCATTTGTGTGAACTTACCAAACTCTTTAACCCGTTTAATATATTTTAATGGCTTCAAGTCAAGTTCAAGTTTTTCCAACTCAGTTTCTGCCTTCTTTTTGAATTCTTCACCCAATGGTAACTGAAGGTATAAAATCAAATATGTACGTAATTTATCTTGAGAATTGCTGGTCTTCCCATCAGCTAATTTCTCTAAAAACAGCTGTTCAACTTTGGATTGCGCATCAGTTTTGCAACTCTGTTCCACCTCATAAAAAAGGTCTAAATTATTAGTTTTCAATGCAGTTAACAATGCATCTAAAATAGCCATATGATTATCAATCGCGCTTTTCTTTGCTGTCAATTCAGGCAATTGTTTGATAGACTGTTGCATTTGATAAGTATCCAGAGACTTTGGATCAATTTCATTGAGCAGGGTCACCCCAGCACGCTTAGTAAGCTCCTCGGCCTTGGCCTTGTAAGCACTGAAATCAGCTTCAATATTTTCAACTGCGACGGGAAATGGAGAAGCTGCATTTTGGGACCAAAAGAAGTCATTATCATCAAGATACACCTTCTTTTTGCCGTTTTCAGTATCAACAGTTATAGCATTCCGCAGTAATGAAAACACATCACTTATCATTACCAGATAAATCCACAGATGGGCTAACATTGCTTGTAAATCGACATTTCGATCCAATAATACTAAAACTGGCCGTTCTCCTGAAACAGCTCCCTTTGTGTTGATCACATGATCCCTCAATTTCTGATCTAACCGCAGGGCTACAAACTCTGCAGCTCCACCTCTTGGGGCTCTTATTACGGGGATTGTGTCCAAAGTTACAACTACATTAAAAAGGCCACTGGCAATTTCTTCGGCCAAAGTGTTTACCAGGTCTTCAGTGGCATTTTTCAGATTGAGGAGAGAGTAGGATTTCTCAAATCCGAGCAGGAAAAGTTGAGGCTCAGATACTACATAATCGAGATATTGATCATACACTCTTTGAACTCTCAGACTTCTGCCAGTTAAGGATACCAAACTAGCAAACTCTTCCAAAAGAGATCTGTCCAATGATGAAAGGAAATGAATATAGTAATCACTATAATAGTCTTTTTCAATGTCCTGAGCTATACGTTTAATATTCTCTTCCGTAGGGGAAACCAAGTACACTGCAGGAACATCGGGAAGGGGGGTTCTGGAGGGGGAAGTGAGGATGGAGTGTATAGTGACCCCGGCAGAAAGAAGGTCCTGGACCAGAAGAACCAGCAGAACAATGTTTGTTGATTTTCTGTCAAGAATAAGGGTTTTCCAAGGAGGGGGAGGGGCAGATGGTGTGGGGGGGGGAAGGGAGAGCATAGAGAGGAGGGCCGTTGTTTGTTTGGATTTGAGACTCATTTTGGGCAAAGCGAATGGGTTTATAGCTTTTCTGCTGAGCAGTTGATTAGTAAAAGATCAGAGCAATTGATTAGCAAAGATTTGGCACGCAAATCTTGGAAAGAAGCTGAAGAGGATGATGTAAAGAGTGTTTCAATAAGATGCTGATTCAGCGTTGCACAATAAAGGGAGTAAAGGAAGCGGAGAATGAGGAAAGGGTATGACTGGCAGTACAAGAGAAATGGGGCAGATAAGAGACGGAGGAGTAGGTGTATGAATAGGTAATCCAGGTAATTCAGAGAGCACCATATTATGACAAGTGGAAGGAGTGAAGAATCGGAAGGTATTAGAAGAAGTAGTGAGTGGATAGACTAGCTGAGAAGATGGGATTGGTACACAGTAACGTAATCCGATTTAAATAAACAGAAATAAAGCAGTTATCAAAATAATAGCACGTAGTTGACAAAGCATGGTTTAGTTCATTAGAAATCATCCAATAACAACCAAACTGACGCATGTTTAACAACATTAGTCAACCAAAAACACAGAGAGAGCACCATATAATCAACAAAAATGAGCATCTGAGATTCAGTCCATTCAACGATAACCATAACAAAATCAATCACCGAAAAACAAGGTCAAAAGAATTAGTTAAAATAGGGTGTTAGTAGTGTTCATCGCCATTAAATCACTTACTTCTTGGGCCAGAATTGCTCTCCTAGTATTAATCAATTGAAGTCACAAGTGGTCAGAAAGACTAAACGTGTGATTTAATCAATCTGCTTGGGAATCAAAGGGCGAATATTATTTGGCTGAGTAAATAAATTAACAGGTGGCATGCATGAGGAGAGATGCACCATACTGAGCACAGCGAAGTTGAAAGTAGCTAGAATGCTAAGTACTGAATGTAGGCAAACAGTTTGAGCAAGACAAGGTAGTAAGAAAACTGCTCTTTTTTTTCTCACAACTTAGCGGAGCGATGTTCCGTACCCTTTAACCGTAATTATATAAGAATGTATTAACATACATATGTGACAGGTAAGGATTGAGAGATTTTTGGTCTTTCGACTTTTTGTAGTGATTTAGTGCGTTTTTGTGAAGTTAATGTGGTCGTTTGCAATACAACTTCACAGTACAACTAACTATATGGTTTTCTAAAGGCTTGTGATACACTTACTTTACAGTAAGCATTCTCCATACTTGAAGTTACTGTATATTCAAAGAAAAGCCCTCGTATGAGCAAGGTTGCTCCCAAATGGTCTTTTAGATGATCATCTTTCAAATCTTTTTCGAAAAAAGCCACAAGAATTTACAAATCAATGATCCATATATATAGTGAAAAAAAAAATTGTCCTAACGGAAAGCTGACTTTCAATGTTTCTTACGGTATATGGTCGCTTACTGTAACAAAGAAGATTTTGATTTATTTGGTATTGTGTCCCATATACTCTCCCAGAAACATGTAAAGAGCTAAGAAAATCAGATGCTATATTAAACTAACAAGTCACAGTGAAAACCACTAATCATACCACTCATTGGAATAATCCGAGAATTCAAACATCCCCGTCTCCTTGTCCACTGGAAATTTTTTCTCTCTGAAGATCAATCCCCTTGCCTCGAAGTCTTTGGTTTTTTTCACATTCATCACACATTGGCGTGTTCCCTTTACAAGCTTCGGGGGCAAGTGGAGGATTTTTCTTTCGATGCTATCCTCATAATGATCTCCTACAGTGTAGTACTCGTTCTGAGACTTGTACACTGGGAGCTGCAATTTGTTGAAAGGTACGCGAATCTGGTTGGAGCTGCCACTCGGAATGAAATAGAGCGCGTAAACTTCCGGAAATTCCTGGCAGTCGCCGATATATTTGCCGCTAACCTTGTCAAATTGATATCCACTCACCACTTTATCCAAAACCTGTTGCACGGGAATCCCGACGTAGTCCGCCTCTGGAGCCAACTTCAAAGTGATCTCAGATGCGGAAGTAGCCATATCACTGATGGTCATGCCAAAGGTGCCCGCCATAGCTTGTAAACTCATGCCTCTGCTTTCGACAGTTGTCCCGAACTCCACAGGCTTCTTGTCAATCACTACAGTGTCCTTCAAGATTACGCCCCTCTGCTTCAATTGTGAGCTCAAGAAAGATCCTGGTCCTATTGCTACCAGCGGGTGGGTAGTGCCGTTTGTGTTAATGCTCATAAACTTGGTCTAAGAAGAAGAGGTCAGAAATTGAATTTGAAAGGCTCATTCCTGATGCGAAATTTTCTAGGCAGAAATACAGTGTTCTTATACTTCTGTCAAGTTAACTACTTGTCAGTAAATGGCAAAGTTGCAGCCCACGAAAGCTTTTTGTGGTAGCGCGCCTCTGAACTTTAATCTCTTCTCAAAGCCGAATTGTTCCTTGATTAGGTTTTTCCTTGAATTCCATCATTCTAGATAACGCTGTAAGGACCCTTATGCATTCCACGTAGATACACCGATCGAATGTGCTACAAATACAGGAAACTAATACCGGCATTTACTAGAGAAGAATTTTTGAATTTGGGGTGTATTTTTTGTTTCATATCTGTGGAATTTTTATACAGTAGTAGAGTTTAGTAGTTAAGATGTAGTACTACTTGGCCGCGATAATAAACAGCAAGCTTCTATCATTATTAAGCTATAACAGTATCTTCGATTACTCTCTGTAGCCTTCAGTCGTCCAGGTTCAAAAGATAAGTCATATATCTTCACTAATTTCAATCTTTCGAGGGAAAAAGATAGCAAAAGCGACACTAAAAGCTGCTTTTGAGAAGGCCTATGATGACCAGCTTCAAGTTCTGAAGCACTAAGGTTTTCAAATAGATTAATCGTAGTATCAAACCGGAACATTGACCAGTGAAAGATCATTTACGAATAGACTGGGTGCTCTCCATTACTTGTGCTAGTATAAGAAGTGTAGGTGTGGTCACTGCTAAATAATAAAGATATACAAATTATGTATTAGAGATTTTAGATTAAAAGTAGGATTGTATAATATCTGAACTGGGTTATATGATACGCTGACTGAACATTTAAGTGTACTCTGTTTGAGGCTGGCAGAGTTTACATCTATACTACCAAATATGGGTAAACCCCTTCTTACTATGTCACTCGCTTTGCTAACCCGAAACTGCTAGAGTACTGCAGTCAACCGCTTATTCACCATAAACCTCGTCCCCCCCAAAATTATTGCTCCCCCCAACAGAGTTGCCCCCACAAAAATAGCGATCTTAGCAAATCCCTCGGTCCCATTAGCATCACCGGCCAAAGGTATGAACGTTCCGCAAATCATTGGCCCGAAAAGTCCCCCTATGGCCCCTATAGCGAAGAAAAGAGCCAACCGGGTATGGTTATCCTTGATGCCAAACATCTGAGGAATCAAGACCGGAAATAAAGAAACCTCTGCTCCGGAACAAAAGCCCCAGAGTGCCGAGTACGCAATGAGTATGCGCTCGCTGCTTTGTGCTGGAATCCACATTGCAAAAGGGAAGATGCCGGTCAACATCAAAAGCGGGACCAACACATTGAGTCGCCCAAACCTGTCAGCAAGGATCCCAGGCAAAAGCCGGCCAAGGAAACTGGTCGCGTTGAGAATAGAGACCAAGTAGTCGTGATCGATCAAGGCGTGTCCAAGTTTTTTTTGTAACCGTTCCCCATTGACGTCGACATAGAAGAGACCAGGATAAAGTCCAAGGTTTTCTATAATATAGCTCAGCAAAAGTGTAAGGAAAAGCTTGCTTTTGAGAAGGACGAACTTGCTGGTGAACCGTTTCAAGTTCCACTCCTTTTTCTCTTCGTGACCAAAAGGAAGCCGTTGTTTGAGAAACAAAATCATGATGACTGCCATCGGCATATAAACAAATCCCAAGATCCTATTAGCCCATGCTATGCCCACTTCATCTATCAATCTGCGCACTGCTATTGGCCAGAAAATGCCCCCTACACTCGAGCCAGTGCTGCAAATCCCTACAGCCATGGCCTTTCTGGTCTTAAACCACTGCACTACAACAGCAAAGGCCGTGAGGTACACAATTCCGCTTCCAAAGCCAAAAAGAAGGCCCTGCGTGAGAAAAAGCTGCCAGACCAGATTTGTGAGCAGCATCATCATGAACAGAAACACCTGGATTACGGTCCCGATAATCAACGATTTTGTCGCACCTAGGGTGCCCAACATTGATGACGAAGGCACCGCCATAATGAGAATGCAAAAACTCTGTAGAGAGCCAATTAAACTGAGCTTAAAGGCACTTTCGTTGGGGTACAACTGCGCCTGGTAGTAGGCCTGGTACACTGCAAAACTATTAAGCATACCAAAAGCCGATGACATCGCTACCCAAGCCCCTAGCACGACCAACCAACCAAAACCACCTTCAGGAAAGTCTTCCTTGTCATGCTCCATAGAGAACGATACTTTTTCGGCGCTCTCATTCTCGGGGACATGTTCTATAGGCATATCATTCATTTTTGATTATTACAGGATTTTTCGTGTTTTTATAGGATCAACTCAGAATGGTAATCAAATTGTGCAGCTCGGCAGATTTTCCGCGCTGCAGGGTGCCTCGGTGGGAGGACCGAGGAAGGTGCTGGCTGGGTATATTCACGATAAAATCACCGAGACGATGTACCAAAAGTAATTCTTAAATACTAGGAAAAACAAGAATATGAATCCTTTTTATTCTTGCCCTTTCGTTTTGCCGGGTCAGGGCGTTTTGGGGATAGTATCAGCCGCGAATACGCTTTTGTCAACGGTTTTTAGTGCACGTGAGGCGGAGGTGAAATTGTGCATCGATTTTACTTATTGTGTGACCAGAATCAAATTTCTGTAGTATACGTACTCATACATACTCGAATTAATACACTTTAGCCTACATTTCCAGAGACTGAAGGGATACTACAGGTAAATCTAATAAGCAGAGGCTTAATTTTAATCAATAGGCGCTTTCCACTTACTCTCCTTCCATATCTAAGTAGGGACTCACGAATTACAAATTCTATATAATGACTTGGACACTCGCGCCGCTCGTGACCTGCTCTACACCTAACAATTATTATATAATTGATTATGCTGACCAACCTAAACAATGACAAACGGTTATTAAGTACCTAACTAACAGGACCAACAGAACACTGAACTGTTGATAAGATACAGAAAGTAGAGTAGCAAGACACAGGGCGCTTTGTGATAGCTGAGTGAGCCAGTAAAAGACCAATAGGGATAGTAGAGATGGGTTTAACAGCAAGGTAGTAAGTTGACCGATCAAAAGGCAAGTGCAGACTAGCTTCAACTTTTTCATGTGTAGTGAGCACACTTGGATAGCCCCCAGCTTAGTGAGAAAAATTATGGTGACAAGCCGATTAGCTAATTAGGTGTATTTCCTTACACAATTTGAGGAACTGTATACGCACGGAGACGAAGCAATCTTCAGCAGAAAGCGAGTATTCGACGCTGAACCGCTTGTGACTGTTGCCTGGTTCTAGTCAAGTTGTTTCAAAGTTACCCTATTGGCTTCGTCAAAAATTACGCAATCATCGAGGGTTCCAATGAAGCAACACTGCGGGGCTCCAGTTCGATTGTGAGGACCAGATACCAGAAAGAATACAGAGATAGCTAACACTCAACAAACTGTAATCTTTGAGTACTTGCTTCGTGTAGAGTGCAGCGCGCACACAGTAAGAGAAAACTGAAATGTTGATAATGAATCTCAGTTGATAACAAATCACTGAAGTTATGTTAAACTAATATCACATGCCTCGTACTGCGAGTTACCCAATCTTTGCTCAATAATCCAATAGACATATTGACTTATACCAACTCAGCTCGTGTGCTTCCTGCTTATTCCCAAACACTCGCATCAAAATATAACCCCGGGTCCAACCCGCTTATGTCCGCACTCTCTGCCTCCCCTTCTAACAAAACCTCCGCCATCACCTTCCCCGTCCCCGGTGCATTATTTATCCCCCAGCAAGAATGACCGCTAGCCAAATACAATCTTGGAACATTCGTCTCTCCAATCAACGGCCCGCTGCTCGAAGGAACATCCAAAACTGGCAAGTAACACGCCTGTCTTTTCAACACCCTTCCTTTACGAAGATTAGGCAGAAGTTTGCTCACGTAATGGAATAGCTTATCACACTTATCCCGAACAACCTCCACGTCATCCGTGGTCTCAGGAACGTCAACCGCTGTGTCTCCTTCTCCGCACACATACACCTCATCCTTCCGTGCATACATTTCCGGAGACACAAAAGAAGTCTTCGATATCTTCAACTCCAGAAATATGGCATATGGAGACACCATGCCACCTTCCGGGAGGACGGTGATCAGATGGGCTCTGAGGCCCAGGATGGGACAGTCAGGTAATATTTTCTGCGTCCACGGACCTACCAGCAAAACTACTTGGTCTGCATCTAAAGTAACAGGGTTAGTTGTTCCATTGGCCTCATCTTGGGCCGTAGAGGGTATATACACTACTCCTTCAGCTTCACCTGTGGCTTCGGAGAACAGGATCTCCAGAACTTTTCCTATGATGAGCTCTACGCCACCTGTTTCTATGGCTTTTTTGAGTATAAAGTTGGTGAATTTGTACGGGTGCACCTGAGCAGTGGTGTCGTGCTTCCCAAGCAAAGACCAGTCGCTGATGCTTTCGGCCCCGATCCAGTTCAAATCGGACGGAAGCTTTGTTGAGGAGGCTTGGCCATGTTCGTGTTGTATCAGGTTTTTCAGCACCAGCCTGCGTTTTGTCTCTTGTTCGTCGGCACTACTTATATCTGTAGCTTCTGACAACGCAGTCAGATCTGCCGATGACGCAACCGACTCCACGTCACTCTCATCGTCTTTGAGGGCCTTCTGGATATCTCCTTCGATGCTCACGGTGGTTAGAGCTCTGTAATCCCAGACACTATCACCGCCATACTTTTCACTAAGCTCCTTATGTAGCTGGTAAGAAAGGGGAACTATCTGTTGAGGGAAAGCCCAGAGAGCCAACAAGCCTCCTGCTTTGCCACTTGCACCCCCTGCCACCCGCTTGGACTCGAGAATCGTCACATGGTGTGTTTGGGGGGAGAAGGAGGGGTGCTGCGTGAGATAGTAGGCAATACAGACGCCCACTATGCCTGCACCGACAATAATGATGTGGTGCTTGCCTTTGTGGCGGCCCAGGTGCACGGAGGTGTATTTGTAATTGTCCATTTGGTGCATCAATACTTTTTATCTGAATATGTGTAATAGCAGGCAAAGGGTACCCGTAGTATAACAGAGCAGGTGCAAAGAATAAGCACGTATGTCGGAGGATTGCTTGAGTATTTGGATAAGTTAAAATGAAATAATGTGCCTGAAACTAAAACCCCGGTAGAGAGGGTAAATACACTGTTGCCTGATTATCTGCGGGCGGCGCAGCTGGCTGCATGATAGGGATAAGGTACCGTACCACCTTATATTAAAAAGACTAAAACCAGGTGAACGACCTTTTTTCGATTTCATGCTGGCTGAAATTTACTAGTAGAAATGTTTTTTTCGAGCTCGCAGCATTTTTCATGGATTTGAACTGGCCTAGAGAGTGGGTGGAGGCGCATGTGGGGGGGGCATTTATAAAATTCGCTGCAGGATGTATATACATTTATAATTCGAAGATTAGAGGTTATACGGTGTGAAATAACATTGAGGAAATAAACTGTGCTGTTGCTTTTCATGAGGAGTTGAATGCGTGGTTTTGGGAGATTATCGTGGGTTCCAATGGTTTTTCTTTATTGTTAGTATTACCTCACCTGATATAATTCACAAATCAGTTTTCGGGACAATCAGGTGAGAAATGAGTGGAGTGAAGAAGTGAAACTTCTTATCCCACAAATCGGTTGTTCCTTCATATTCCATAACCTTAAAGTGGTATATCTACTGTATCCGCTTGTACTCCTGCCCCTTTGGTATCAGCTTATATCAGCATCTTTGGTACGTAGTGGAATATTAGCGTATACGAGTACGAATCTTAAAAAGTTACATGGTTCTCTGAGAATATCAAAACATTCGATGCTTCGCTAAATAAGAGCTTGATAAGACCCAAGATTGATGGTTCCAAATCTGTGGCTCATAAAATAAACTTCTTAAAAATGAGCTGTATGCAAATTACCGCATTCTATATATAGATAATATTTGACGTGAAGGCTGCTCTGATTGGCTCTGACAGCGTTCTAAGGCGATGTCTCAGATCCATCTATCGTGTGATTTGCTTGGCCAATGAAGCTACTTATTGTGGATCAGTCGATCGCTAGTTAAGTGTGTCAAGTATATGTGAGACCAAAAGTTTAACCGGCCTATTAGAGCGTCTTCAATGTAGAGCGCGTGAATCCAGCACCGCAAAACCTCAAAAAACCTAAGAAATCACCTGACAATAAAACGATTTAAAATTATCTGCAGAGATCGTAATCTTTCAAAACAGGCCTGCAGAATGTTTTGATATGCTATTCTAGCTTCCAAATTGATTACCGTTCCTGGAGAGAAGGAATGGGGGGTGGCTTAAAGCATATATATGAGATGATGCGTTTCGTAAAATTTCTTGTAATTTATAAGCACTACCGCAAGTATTTGGCTGGCATTGTTCAAAAGCTGAGGAAGCTATTACTGGCGCAACATCAGATGTACAACTCTACTCAAGGCTGCACCCAATAACATGACATCAAACTGGAAACAGACCACTACTCCATACTCTGTAAGGCTCCATAGAGCCAATCAACGCTCTGCAAATAAAGCATCGCTTAAATAACTCGCTTAGAGAACCTACTCAACTGATCTATCAGTTGGGTACTACGCTCATCTCTCATTATCATTATCATCATAAACTATCATATATCTGTAAAGATAAGATCAGTCAATACTAATATACTCAATTTTCCTCTCCTTTTTCTTTTCTCTCCTTTTCTCTCCCCCATCCAACCCCCTCAATCTTCCCCTTAACTTAATCCTCCCATAATATACCCTACAATCAACATTATCGCACCGGATCTCCCCCACCTCACCCGCCCCCTTTACCAGGTTAATACTGCACCCCCTACACACCTTTAAACTCTTCCTATACTCGAGCTGGACTCGCCTCGCCTCCCAAATCTTACGTAATTCTTCCTCCTCCGGGTTCTCCGCACACTTCTTGCAGACCCCCTTGCCCGGCTTGCCACAGACCCTGCACCCCCCACTAATATGGCGCTCTAAGGGGTTATCCGGCCGAACTGTGACCTCGTTCCGGAGACTCCGCGGCATATCGTGGTACCACAGAGCGACATCAACGCCAACAAGACCAAAAATACGTTCCAAAGGCGGGATAAGCATTTTCCTTATGTAATACTCTCCGTCAATAACCGGCGTTCCCTGGCTCATGGCGTCTTCCAAAAGAACTGCTTTGTCCCTAAGACGAGCATTTTTATCGCTACTTTTGAGGATCACATAAGGAACCCGCTCCTTGTATTGGGGCTCGTAACCAGCATCCCGATCCTTCTTTTGAGCAGCAAGCATAGCTCCTGGAGGCATTGAAGCAGCACTTTTGTAGCCTCCTAGTTTGATTTCCTTTGCAAAGCAAAAGTCTTGGATAGACACTTTATTTTCAAGTATTTTAGAGAACTGAGCTTTAACGTACAGTTTCACCTTTGAAATATTTGTAGTTTCGAACAAGAGGCGTAACGTTTTCTCTGTGATTTTTTGTTGTGCTGGGATGCCATCTCTTCTCACAGTTTCTATTCCCTTAGCATCAAACACAGGTTCCTTCTGATCTTCTGATTCGTACGAGTAGCCCACATATCTTTTTTTAGCGAGAAGAACACAGGGGTGATAAATTTTCTCAAATTTGAGAGTTATCGGAGCAGGGTTCATTTCTGATATTATAAGAGAAATCTCTTTTCCTAGACTAAAGGCTTCCTCTTTAGACCGCCCAGGAAAGTATACAAACAAACTGTCTGTATCCCCATAAACAACTTTAGCATTCCAATGAGCTTCAATGTACTTGATCAGCTGTTCAAGGGTTTCCCTTCCAGTTTGCACTATCGCATCTGCAATGTCCGAACATGGCATGCGGCCCGAAAACAGAGCCGAGGTGTATCCGTATGTCACGTTGGCTATAAGTTTCAAAGCTAGCTGTCTGTTATCGTATATCCTCTTCATTCCTCTATCAGATGCAAGCTCTTTGAGTGTTGACTTTAGCATCACTCTGGTCAGTAAGAGCTCCTCAAGCATTTTCGCGAGTAGCAGCTTTCGTACGCCCTCCTTCACAAACATGAGTCCGTTAGGCGATACATAAATGTCCTTTTCAAGCACTCCCAAAAGGCCATGCGGAAGCTTAAAATCCGTAACCCCTAGCTTCCCAGACTTGACTGGATTGTACCCTCTGAGCCTTCCCAAGCATGTGGAATAGCAGTAATTGTAAGCTATGATGATGGATGGGTACAAAGACTGAAAGTCTAGTACAGCCATCGGGCTCTTATAGAAGGCCGAAGAAGGTTCCATTACAAGAGGTATACATTCCAAAGGCTTTTGTTTTCGCACATCTCTTTTCAGAGGCAGAAGCAAAAGAAAATTCTCACTCTTGGCTAGTCTAAGAAGAAAAGACTCTACTTTAAATTGAGAACCTCTATAGAACACAGAGTGAAAATCTATTCCTCCTAGTCTAGCCTGTTCGGCTATTTTTGGAATAATGTCCAATACTTCGAGTACCTCTACACAGTAAGAAACCCTCGTATTGTAGTAGTCGAAAAAAAGACACATCTCCCCGATAGGTGACTCACCACTATACCAACTCGAAAGCGTGTGTTGCGGAAAATGAGGAATACGTCTGTTTAACGTCTTTGCAACTACATTTTCAAAAGTATAGCTGGAAAGCGCTATTTCCTTGCTAACTAAGCGCCATACATTCACCATGTGCCGTCCCGTAACCACCAATGCCAGCCCGTGACCAAACCCGTACGCGTCATCAGTCTTATTGTGTTGGTACGTCATCACTCGAGAAAGCCCATTGAGAAGGTTGTACTCGTATCCCTCGGCACGTGACGCAATATAACTCCAAGAAGAGTGCACGTCCCACGCACTCAAAATGTCCGGGTCAAACGTTCTCACTAATGAGACCAAACCTTCAAACATCTCAAGCTCAGATGGGAACATCTGTACGGGAATGTCAGTACATCTGTTATACCGCTTGGGGTTACCTTGCCATGCAAGGATGCCTTGACTGGAGATGTCCAAATCAAGCAGGGGACTGTGGATTTTCCAGAATATGCACTCAATGGCGTCGATCTTAGGCTCAGCGGAAAGACCTGGACGCGACGATTTGTGAACTTCTATACAGAGATTACTAAGCTCTAAGAAATCATCAGGCCGCCGACTGACTTTCCTGATAGGGGAAGCCGAGGGACCAAGCGTGAACTTGGGGGTGAGAAACTCAATCTGGGAAGCATATCTTCTTTTTTTGGCTTCAGCTGTTGTTTTGAGAGAAAGCCCCATTCGGTGTAAATTCAGGTGAATCTCTTCAAACGAAGGCTTACTAGCTATGTATTTATATACTTTTGTGTGGCTTTTATTTGCTGTGTAATGGTCCCCATATATTGAGTCGTTTATTTTCTCCATTCTTTTGAGATATGTCTTGTCTATACTCTCCTTGATTTTTTTGGAGATGCTGTGCCCACCTTGAATAGACACTCCTTCTAGAGACCCTACTTCGGTCAGTTTAAGGATAAACTTTTTACGCGTGACTATATTTATATATGGTCTCAGAGGGAGGTCTTTTGAGAGACCATAGAAGGGGTCAGGATAATCCATATGGGGAACTATACGATTAGCTATGTTGTCCTTAAGAGACTCAAGAGAAGGGGGGGGTACAGAGTAGAAGTACCCTTTTGAAGAATTGAAAAAGGGGGTCTCTACTCTAGAAGCAGTGTACTTTCTTTTTTTTGGAGGGGGGAGAGATTGAGACCTACTGAAGGAGATATCGTCTATAGTGACGTTCTCGGTGATTTCCTCTTTTCTGGGCTCTTCTATTTCTACAATGTGCAGACTTTCCTCCCCCTCACTTTCCTCAAAGGCAAAGCTCTCAAAAAGCTCTTCTTGAAAAACCTCTTGCTTTTGAGGAACAGGAGCCTTGTCGATCAACTCAAAGGGCACTTTGATTTTGCTAAGAAAATCCTTGTTGTTTACAAAATTTTCATACGTTAAGCCTTTTCTCTTACTGTTCTTTTCAGAGATGATAAGACAGTACTTGAGCAAGCCATTTAAATCGTCTTGTTCACTCCAAGTAATATTTACAGGATTTCTATATATTGGTGGCTTTTCTATATACTGTGAGATGCCTCTTTCCAGCCTTTGGAAGGCATCTTCTTTCCACAAGTCTTCGGTGCTGGATATGTATCTTGTGGGGAACGAGTGACCGAACTTTTCTACAAAATCATGGTGAAGGTTTCGAAGCTTGAGAGCTCGTCTATTTACAATACTAGATGCCTTTGCATCAATCTCCATAAATGTGTTAGCAACTCTAGTGTAGTTTATCATATTCGAGTCATTCTCCTTGAGATGCTTTTCCACGTACTCGAACACATCCTGGGACAATTTCATCTCGTAGAGCTCGTCTGTGACGTTATTGAAGACCGGTCTGCGAAAGAAGACGTCCTCCAATTCGAGCCATGCACATCCAAAGAGATTATAGTCCGTGAGAAACTGGAGCATGTAAGAAGAGTGAGACTCGTATATACTGTGTCTAGGCATGTTGGCCGTGAATTCTGGAGTGTCTAGTAAAGAAAGAGCCTTGGTTTTTATGTAAGGTGAAAGAAGGGATACTTTGAAGAACACCGAATAACCTACATGAAACCCATAAAAGGGCGTCAGTTTACACGCTTCCACGCTGTGTATGTACTTAGGAAGCTTTTCTTTTTCGTTAGGCTCTCTGAGTCCCTTTTCTAGGTTTGTATGGAGATTAGAGGAAAAACGGGTAATCTCGTCCAAACTTTCCCAAACATGGCCTTCAAAGCCGATAAAGAAATAAGGGAGAGCGCCGTGAATATGAGCACACACTGTGTGGCCAGTGGGTGTGGTCCCAAAAACGCGTATGGTACTTGTTTGAACAGCATTTATGGCGTCTATGGGTTTGGCGGGGGAAGTGTATGAATCAAGGGAGTTTATCTGGATTTTCATGGTGTCTCGAGAAAATCCACTCTATGACGATTTAGGGAGACTCGAAATTAAGAGATTGAAAACCAAGATATCCCGGTGCATTGAAATTTATGCGATGAGGTGCATACTTACTTATATAGGACGACTCCTTAAATGAGATGAGGATAGATCAGTAATAGAGTTGGGTTTGTGAATTTGTTGGGTTTCCATAAATATACTTTTAAGTGAATTTTTCCTTTATCCTGGAATCTGGATGATTGGGTGTTCTTGTAATAACGGATAAAATTATTGCTCCATCTACATGACTGAGGGACGTACCATAGTATATCTCCGATTTCCCTTCAATCGCAACGACTTCGTGGATCCTGAGCCGGTAAGTTGCTCATAGTGATAGGCCATCATTAACTGATATAATATTACAATTAATTAACTAACAAGGTTGTATGGAATGAGACCAAAGAGAAGGAGCTCTGGAACCACCTCAGCAAGTTGGACGCTCTCTCACTTGAGAAGACAGAGAAAATAGACTGGAATGCTCTATCCTCCAAATTCAATGCACCACCACAATTCCTCAAGCAGCAAGTGTTGTGGATGTATAGACACAAGCTCACGCTGGTGGAGCTTCAAAAGGAGAAGCGCCTAGAAAAACTTCGATCGAAAAGTGTGGATACACCAAAGGAATTTGATTTCCAAAAATTGTTCAAACCAGAATTCCATGACTCAAAAATGGTGAGTTCAGTAAGAGACAGTAGCAGTGGGAGGTACGATCTCAGTCTGTTTTCGGAGAGTAACGAGGGAAGCCCTCATGTGATCGACGACATCACAAGCCATCTACATTCGCTGCGGATCTTGTCTAACAGAATAGCCAAATATGAAGAGGATAGTGAAGAGGAGTTGTATCCAGTGGAAGAAGAGGAGGAGCCATACAAGTTTTTAGAAAATCGTGTAGGGGAGCTTAATTTGGGGGGAAACTCGAACGATAGTAAAAATACACCTAATCAGGTTGTTAGCCAAAATGCTAGAAAAAGTTTGGAGAAAGTTGAACGAAAGAGCTTTGACTTGAAGGAAAGAAAAAGCTTTGATTTGAAAGAGAGAAAAAGCTTTGATAGTAGGAGAAGCTCTGGGGTCGAAAGAAGGGGGTCTACTGAAAGAAGAGGGTCTGATAAAAGAGAACGTAGAGATAGTAAAACCGAGGAAAAGAGTCCTCTTATTAACCAGATTAAGCTATTAGCTTCAAAGTATAAAGGGTGATTTCTCAATTTTGTTTGTTGCGTTGATCTAGATTGATTATTTTCCTCACTTAGTTATGTTTCAGTGTTTTTCTTGTAGGTTGTGCAATTGATTTTCAACTGACTTTTGTGTGTTTACAGTTTCTTAGCTAATTCTTACAGTGGACGATACCTACCATTTTGATGGAGAATGTAACCTTCATCATATATATGAAAACCTCTTGAAAAAGCTATTTTCATTTGGCTTGGCTATTGGCAAATGTGTAGTTCCAGAGTTCTGTTTCTCTACAACTCTTTTCAAGACTTTCTGGGATCATTGTATGTGATTGCTAGTTGAGTCTTGTTCCCGGCAATTGATAGATAGTTGCTAATGGAAACACCTGACATGTCATTCCTCACTTGAGATCTTTAAGTGCTAGTGCGTATACAGCTTTTTGAAGACTTCAAGTATAAATCTGAGGTTCATCGTTTTCCCAGATCTGTATCACATTTCGGTTTGCTAAACACGAGTATTTTTGAAAATACATATACCACACCCAACTCATGAGAAAACGGAGCCTTCACATGATGTCATCTGCAAAAGCCGATCTGAGAAAAGCATGCAGTTCTGCTTATTATAATTTCCTTAGAACATTGATATTTTGAAATCAGTGCCTTAAAATCATTGCCAGTAATTATACATATTTGATGACATGTGTGTACTATGCTAGCGTTCACTGTGGGTGTCATGCTAACCGCACCCGAGCTTGACAGGTGTCAAACGAGCAGAGCGGCGATCCGAAGAATTGGAAAAGGAAGTGGGGATGATTCGGAGTGGATCTATGGAAAAATAGCGGGGCAGATAATTAGCCCGAAAGTTCGCGGCAGATTCGGAAGTGTATATGTGGATTCATCGAGGAGTAACCAAGACAATTGCACTACATGACTTCAAGTCTGCTCTTACCGTAAAATACACCATAGTGTACTCTGCTCCGAGAAACACCTTCCGTTAGAAAGCGAATATTACATGTTATGCTTAGTAATTGATAATGTGTATGGGGTTGGGTGTATACAAGGTTGCACGGCATATTGACAGATTGGAATCTCGTACAGAATATCTAAAAGACTATAGAAGGATGTATTAGAGAATACCTGCTCATGGGTAGAAAATGTCGAAGTCAAATCACATCAATTGTTTGTATAGATAATATAGATGATATTCACGAAGTCTTATTTTCATGCACTGCAACCGTTTAAGCGCGCCTGCTCATCGAGCTCATCACGAACTGCAATGAGTATTCGAGCCTAAACGTTTCACCGACAGAAAGTATCCCGTCACATGCTAGATCGCAAACACAGAAATCTGTAAACAGCAATCATAGCAAACTTATAAGCTAAGTGTAGTGAGTCACTGGGCTGCTCAGTAACTGTGCAGGCACCACACTCAAGCCAAGCAAACCTAAATATTTATCAAAATTCAATGAACGACCCAACAACAGTGAAGTCTTTCATATAGCGTAGCCAAAACCTACTAATTAATCAAATGTATTTCAAGTAATTCATGTGAATGAATGTAATTATACAACTCCACTTCAATCGGCCCCCGGAGTTTTCACTCAGAAATAATACCGCGCAACATATCCGTGCACGCACTTCAATTTCTAATAACTCCCCCACCAACTGACAAATTTTCTTCAAACTCTCACAATCAAAGTGTGTGGCTATCCGAAGAAGCTCTGTCCTGAAACGAACTTAAACCGATTGTTAAGACCCTCTCCTGACGCATGCACCATTGGTGCCTTCCTATAAATATTCAATAAATATTTTCCTACAATTTTTCATTTATCTTCATTCTCTCACAATCCTTCAGCTTCTATTGTGTCCATCGCAATGCACCTCCATTTCCACGAGGACCATCTTCAGAAGACGTCATCCCACACGTCTTCTAAGAAGTTCTTCTCCTTTGGTCGCAAAACCGAGAGTGGCAGTGAAGATTCGTCGGTCCTAGACGAAGACGAGCACCATGATGACCACCATGATGACCATCATCACCATAGAAAATACTCGATGCTTGAGCTTCGCAAGTTTTTCAAAAAGACCCACGAGGACCACTCCGAGCTCAAAGATTCTCCCAAGAAATCCCTCGACGTGCTTTCTCAGAAATACGGCAAACTAGGCGCCATCCTTGGCTCCGGTGCGGGGGGATCTGTCCGCTTGGTCACCAGAGAGACTGATAACGTGACGTTCGCAGTGAAAGAGTTTAGAGCTAAAAGACCTTCAGAAAGTGCTAAAGAATACGCTAAAAAGTGCACTGCTGAGTTCTGTATCGGTTCCACTCTTTCGCACCCTAACATCATCAAGACGTGGGATATCATCAGTGACGAAGAAAGTGTACACTATTATGAGGTTATGGAGTACTGCCCACACGATTTTTTTGAGGTTGTGATGAGCGGGAAGCTCACAAGAAGCGAAATCAACTGCTATTTCAAGCAAATATGTGAAGGAGTAAGATACCTCCATTCCATTGGATTGGCACATAGAGACTTAAAACTTGATAACTGTGTGCTCACTAAAGACGGCATACTCAAGATCATCGATTTTGGGCTGGCAATAGTGTTCAAGTATCCGTATGACAAAAACCTTGTAAAGTGTAGAGGAGTTGTAGGCTCAGACCCTTATTTGGCACCCGAAGTTTTAAAGACTGAGCAAAAGTATGACCCCAGATTGGTGGATGTCTGGCTGGTGGCTATAATTTACTGTTGTATGACGTTGAAGAGGTTTCCCTGGAAGGTGCCAAATATGGGGGACAACTCTTTTCGATTGTACAGTTTGCCAGATGAGGAGCCGCATGATTACGTGGAGAGTGCTCGGCAGCATAAGATTTTGTTGGGGGAAAGAAAAAGGAAGAATCAAAACCTTCAGAACATTCCTTTGGAATGTTCTGACAGCAAGGCTGGTTCTCCTAAGAAAGATTCTGACAGCAAGATCGATCTTCCGAAGGAAACCTCCACAAAGGACGAAACATTAATGAACTCCCTCCCCGAGGAAAACTCTAGCAAAACTGAACTCCCAAAGGAAGAGCCCACCAAGCATGCCCTCCCCAAGGAAACTCCCAACCCAGAACCAACCGGCTCGGAATCCTCTACAAAACCGTCACCAAAACCAGCTTCTGAGCTGGTGCCAACCACTCCGGAAAAAAGCCCGGAAATTAATGGAGAAGGCTGTGATCAACAGCAGGACGACCAATGCCTGACAGGCCAGCAAGCAGACCGGCAAGGTCCCTATGAAGAAGGCTTTCCGACCCTTCAAAAGGTGCGCTCCTACCGGCCCGATGACGACATCAATAAGGGCTTGGCAGAGCTGGTTGATGAGGACGCCGAGAGTGCTTTTGACCAGGAGGAGTTGGCTAAGGAGAAGAAGGCCAATGAGAGGGAGAAAAGGGAGGAGGGGGATAACAGTGGTCTAGTTGAACAGGGTGCTCCTGGCGAGGCTAAACAGCGTAATTCTGATGAGACCAGTCAAGTGAATCCTGGTCTTGAAACCGAGCCCTCCCAAGGAAAGAGCCCGACCTCCCCAGAAGTGTCTTCCCTTACAATATCGTCTCTAAAAGTAACATCCCCAAAAACAAAACCAATAACGTTCAATGCAACACCAGCGGTTTCCTCAATTTCTGTGAATTTGGAAACTCCAGAGAAACGAGCCTTAGACCAAAAAAAGTCGCACCATCGACACGGGCACCAACTTCAGGGGCCATACCGGTTGATGCGGATTTTGCCACATGCGGCCAGACCGTTGATTCTGCGGATGTTGACGATTGACGTGGGGAGAAGAGCGAGCATGGAGGATGTTTATGTGGATGAGTGGTTTCGGGGGATAAGTAGTTGTCTGGAAGTGGACGGAGGGGTTGTTAGGGGAGCCCATAAGCACAGTCTAGTATAGAATTGGCGAAACAAGAGACCTAAGCGAAGCGAATTTTACTTGCTAGTGGGTTCTACACCAAGTTACTCTAAGAAGAGAATAGCATGTTTCGCTTCGCTCACTCATCCGCCGAGTGCCTTACGCAACCTAGACATTGCAATCTATCCTTTCCAGTCTTTGATATTCGATTCTGTCTTATAATCATCTTTATACAATACATACTATGCACACAAGTCATAGGCTAGCTATATTATACGCATGAGAGCTTCGTAGTCCATTTACTAAAGTTAGAGTTACAGAGATGCAGGTTTGTAAGATATGAGTGGATCAGTGGTATTTCTTTGCAATAGTCATTGTGTCATAGTTATCATCAAGCACTTCTTCGAGTCTTCAAACAATAACATAACAACTTGAATCAATTGAAGGAATAAAGCCACAAGAAAAGAACGAATCATTTGAAACTGTACATATA
This sequence comes from Saccharomycopsis microspora, assembly GCA_031125455.1. Classification (NCBI taxonomy): domain Eukaryota; kingdom Fungi; phylum Ascomycota; class Saccharomycetes; order Ascoideales; family Saccharomycopsidaceae; genus Saccharomycopsis; species Saccharomycopsis microspora. The sequence goes on along the minus strand of JASTUJ010000012.1, from coordinate 445,716 downwards.
GGTAGCCTGCCCCCTCATCTTTGAGAGCCCAATGCTTTGACCGATGATGATGAAGTATGAGGATACCCGCAACACTAGTGTATGTATATTGTTACCACTGACTAAATATTTTGCAACATTCATTGGTGATAGGAGCTTTGGATGGTGGAGGTTTTTGAATGAGTTTCCTCAATTGCCGGGCTAGCATCTGCTAATCAGTTATTATATATGTTATTTATCTCGTTTTATCAGGAACTAGTTATGTGAAACTAATCATAAAATATATATCCACATCATTCTTACCTAAATATCAACCCCCTAGGCTGTCGTGCACCCCGAAGCATGCCTCAAAATTGCGGCTCCAAAATCAACTTTTGTCTCCGAACTCCGAACAAACGTCCAACGCTGATTTGACAAGTGTTGGAGAGAACACATTTCTTGTTTTTATACAAACCTGAACATACTATAGATAAACCAAGTGTGTATACACCATAGTACATCTTAAAACTCAATGTTTGGCCTTCTTGATATATTCCCCACAGTCTCTCACACGCTTCCCGACCATCCCCTCCGTCTCATCCGCAGCTCATCCTCCACCTCTTCCTCAAATGAGCTGTTCTGGACCATCCCAAAACTCATGGATCGATTTTGTCCCGAGTTTCGTGAAAATTTCACCGTTCCCCTCCATCCCCTTCTTCTCAACGGCCATTTTCAAACCGCATATTCGCAACTTGTGAAAACCGACCACGTGCCAATCTTCTATAATAGAGCACTTGTAGACTATGTTGACGGTGGTTTTGGTGCTATAGACTGTGTAGACTGTTCGAAGAGCATAAATGCACTCGAAGGAAAAATCTCGAGTGCTGACGTCAAAACCGAATTTAGCGGCAAAAATGTGAGAGACGAAAATGGAGACCTTGTTGAAATGGAGCTACCCCCCAGAACAACTTATTTTGAAAAAATCAGTCAATTTGAAGATATTTTAAGGTCAAAAAAACCAGTGCTTGTACTTATGCATGGACTATCTGGAGGGTCTCAAGAGGCGTACATCAAGCTTTTCGTTCGTAGCTTTTTGCAAACCAATGGCACCGATTTTGACATCATGGTTTTGAACCTGCGGGGCTGTAGCAACACCGTGGTGCGCACTCCACAGCTTTTCAGCGGCATCTGGACAGACGACTTGAGATATCTCGTAACCGAAAAGATCTTGAAATCAAACCCAGGTCGTGAAATTTACATGGCCGGTTTTCTGTTAGGTGGTGTTGTTTTGATCAATTACATAGAACAGGAATGTCGGACTAACCCCTCTGTAGTGAAAAATCTAAAACTCGCTTTAATTATATCAACTCCATGGGATATGCTGGAACTGGCTCGTTTTTTAGAAAGATCGGCTCTCCGTAGAGAAATCTACTCTCCTGCAATGTGCTCTAGCTTGAAATCGCTTCTCAAGAGAAATTACGCTCAGCTTAAGCACAACACCTTGATCGACCAGGACCTTCTCAAAGATTCTGTGGAAGGGCCCGGGAATAAAGTAAAGTACATCAAGGACTTCGACAGATACTTTACTAGCAGAATGTTTGGTTTACGTAATCACGAAGATTACTATCACTCTGCTTCCCCAGCCTATAGATTACACAGGGTTCGAGTTCCTATGGTGATTTTGCACGCTGAAGACGATCCCGTTGTTGGCTCTTTGGTCCCGAAGCTACAGGTTCGCGATAACCCATACTTGACGTTGGTCACCACCCAGTACGGTGGACACGTGTGCTGGTTCAAGAGAGATGGGGACCAGTGGTACACAAAGCCGGCCGCTGCCTTATTCAAGGCTTTCAGGGAAGAGGTTGGGGGGATTGAAGCGGGACAGAGGGAGCTTCCTGAGGAGACATGGAAAGAAGATAGAGTTATTCTAGAAGGGAGTTATAGTGAGAAGTGTTCTAGATGAGACTTGTGTTTATTTAGATTACACAATTCATATGTAAGTTACAATATTTTTACTAGACAGATTATAGTATATAGTCATTCATTTTCTGGAATGCACCTCAATCCTTTTCATTATGTGCTAACGTTTATGAGCCCCGTTTTGCAATCAAGTAAATGTGAGCTCGTAATTAAGCACAAATTTAAGATTGTAAGCTGCTATCCTCTTCCCCAACTCTTCCAACCAAATCATATCATTCCGCCCAGTCTGGTGGTTCGTTCTGCCAACACCCAGACGAAAAGCAGTATTACAAACTGTGCATGTTAAGCAGGAGGATTTAGGCGGACACTAAATATCAGTAGAGGTTTTCCCTGGTTAACCATGCAGCGGAAGCTACAAGCAGATTTGTAAACTAGGAAATTTTAGGCAAACCCTCCATCGAGTGACTCTTAAGAGGAATATAAGCTATCTGCCGTGAAAAGTCTCCAGCGATTTAAAGCAATTATCGAGCGAAATACACAACCAACTACTCTACAGGCCAACCGCCGATACTAACAAGGATAAAGATGAAAATGTGTAATGCACTGCTACAGATCCACAACTCTGAAATGATTATCGAAAAGTACAAATCGACGAAGAGAATGAACAAGTCGTGCTGTTCATCTCACCTGAAGTAACTTCCGGAAGACACCTCGATTAAACTTCATACGTTCATTCAACGCGCAGAAGGCAAATAATAGCACCAGAACAATAGGTACAGGCACAGCTACTTGCAAGAGAATCCTAAGACAAATAGAAATGGTTAGTGCCAACAAGCACTGCTTGAAGAAGTCATCGTCAAACTCCAAAAATGAGAAATTTCTAGCTCGAACCTTTAATTTGTTTAAACAAGCCGACGGAAAGCAAAAACTAAACCTTTCAATTGAAATGAATACATATCGAACTTGTGTCAATCGTATCGTTCTGCCAGTATGATTACATAACAACACGTGTAGTATAATAAGTATACTCATATACAGACTAATGATAGCAAGATCTAGGTATTCACGATCAGTGTGATAAAAAGTTTTCAATATGAATGGAAAAGGCGGCCTCATTTGAACGACAAAACTCTATCCGCACGTTTCATCGTTTTATCCTTTTATCACCGTCCTCCGCATAAAATTAAATGCACCAATAAATTCACCATGCTAAGAGTGCATAGCAGAACCTTTTACCGGTGCTTTCTGGCCGCCAGTAAGCCTCCCAATGGCGCGATTCTTTCGACCAAGAAGCCACAAACCAGTGCCAAAAAAAGCGAAACGAAAACTCGCCCCGATGAAGAAAAAGTTCCTCAGCAAACATCCACTAAAAATGTTAGATATACACTACCTCAGGCCCCGAAACTTAAATCATTTGCTCCTAGAGAGCTCAGATTACAGACGTTATATTCTGGCTATCGTCCAGTGTTTTTAGAGTACCGAAAAGGGAAGGCCGCCCCCCAAGAGGAGCCGACCCACTGGGCCTATTCCGCCACGGAAGAGGCGTATGATCCTGCTTGGGAAGGGGTGCCTCAGGAGGTGAGTGAAAAGTTGAAGATGTTCGATGGGGGAGTGGAGGGGAGTAAGGGGGACAGGGAAGAGGAGAAGAAGGAAGGTGACAAGAAAGGGGGGGTTGTTACGGGTGGCAGAAGGGGACGAGGAGAGAGGGTAAGAGAGAGAGGGAGGGTGATGGAGTTGAGAAGGTTATTGAAGAAGTGAAATAATACCGAGCAAAGCGATATAATGTTGATGATTTGACTTGATTATACACTTAACCTCATATCATGGAAAACGGGAGGCGGTTCCCTCTTTACTGGTTCCGTATAGTGTATAATCAAAGACTCCGAAAGAGTGGTTTTAGTTCGTCACATATCCTATAGTGTATGATCTAGAATATCCTCTTGTTCACATTGTTTATCAATCAATGATTATCAAAGATACCCTCCTCTGAGCAAGGACCAAGATAATGAACTTGCATTTGTGAGCTCGTTCAAAAGAGAACATCATAGACTTTGCTTTGAATCACACATGGCCATCTAATTGATACATCTATTGGTATCCAGTCTCACGATCTAAAGATATATGCATAATATGATCGAGCGAAGCGTTACGAATTCTCCTAGAAATATGCTCCCGGTGTACACTACATTTACTGATGAGTCACTATCACTCGGATGTTGTATGCACCCTCTGATTTATAAGGAGTAGAGTTTGTTAGCGAGCCAGATAGTTCGCCGACTGAATATTCTCTTACGCTTCAATCACAAATCGATCTCTATATTTCAGGGTGTACATGAAAAGGTTTATGCCAGTATGTGATACTCATTCGTTGATACATAGCACTCCCATCAACCTTGATCCCACTCCAACCTTGCTATTCTAAGTTTTATTATCACACATATATGGTGAACATATCCGGCTTACTCATAGGCCACCTGATCACCTGATCACAAATATTCCAGTTTTCATCAAAGCCCAACCTAATGACCGTTATTATGATTTGCCCTGTTGCATATACAGTATCTACATGCTCTTGTACATATGAGTAATGAACACATGATTATTTGTAGATGAGCCCACATTCGGGAAGAGTAAGCGAAGCCTCCAATACATATGATGATTGGTATCTCCGGTAAATGTCAACTAGCTAGGGCATATGTCTCTAATCTATTTGCATGTCAGATTATATACAGTACACCAGCTAAGTATTGATATCTTAAACATTTCTCTTGAAGCATGATAATAGATATTCTGTTATTTCGAGTTAAAGTGACAGGTGTGAGTATCCGAGTGTGTCTCTGATTCTTTAGACAATTGTGTTGTCCTTCGAGTAAACAAGTTAGTCCAGGTGAATAGCCAACCCCAAAGTAGGCTATTCATAGGCGCGGTTGGACATAAGAAATTCGCTAAAAAGTTTAATCTATCAGTGGCAAGAGCTGTCTTTATAAGTATTCATTAGGCTATCTAGGCTATCTGGGCGTATCATGTAAACAAGTAATGGAATATGCACATACTGACTGAGCTGCTGCACGAAACACTAGCACCCAAGTAAATGCTACAAGCAGTAACAAAATGAACAACAAAAACGATTAAACAAGTCAAAGCAAACCTGCTCGATTTCAAAAAATATAGTCAATGATCATATAGTACTAGTATTGCCTCCCTTATCCCTCCCACGTGATCTCCCCACAAATCATCATTCTGCAGAAAGTCATCAAAGAATAAACCACAGAACAAACTTAACAAAAGGCCAAAAGAAAACGCAAGAATAATAAGAAGAGTACAAGATAAAAATAAAGAAAAAGGATAAGAATAATGCCCCCGAAGAAAAGCAATATCCCCGCCCTGCTTACCTCGAAATTTCTGCTTTCACGCAAAGAAAAGCCCAGCGAGCCTCAGAACACAGAGAAAAGGATTAAAGCTTGTCTTCGATGCAGAAAGTCCAAAGTCCGGTGTGTCAATGATGGGAATGCCCCCTGTGTTAGATGCAGACAGGGAGGTCATGAATGTATTTTCCAAATGAAGATCCAAAGCTATTCTCTGAGAGAAGTGAGGCCTGTTGATTTGGGTGCTACTTTAGGTAATTCAGGTCAGCCAGCTGCAAGCAGTGGTACTGGTGCTGGTATTGGTTCTGGTACTGGTACTAGTTCTATGAATAATGTAAATAATCACCCTCAAAAAACATACCCCCCAAACAGCTACCCTCCTAATAGAATCTATAATGGGAATCCCCCACCCCCAGATAAATGGCACCACATGGAAAATAGACTTGAAAAGTTCGATAGCGCCCTCAACGGCATCCTTGGGTTTCTCAAAGACGGCCAGTTCCACCCAAACCTTCCTAATCCGAGAATCTTGCCTGATCATTCCCCCCCTCACCCCCCTCCTCCTCATACCTCCCCCTACTACATGTATCCCTACCCCTACTACCCCTACGAAGAGCGCGTCAAGCTCCCTGGCTTCAAAGACGTGCTTGGGGACAAAAGGGACCCTCCAAAGAAACGTGCACTCAATGATTCCAGCCTGGAATCCCTCTACACAAGCGACGAACTTCGCCAGGCCGTTCCCTACCCTCTCTTCGATGAACTCTACTCACTCTTCGTGAAGCACATATCGCCCTGTCTTTTTGGCTTTGACGTGGGAACCTTGGACCGCAGAATGGTATACGTACGAAGCGACTTGATGGTGGCATTGGTAAGCTTAGTGGGGGCCCTGGTAGGAGGAAAACTGTACATACTGAGTTTAAAAAAGATATATGCTAAGCATCTCAACGAAGTGGTCTTTCGAAAGGATACCATGTTGGACCCTGATCCCGATGACGCGGTCTCCGGGGAGTACGACCGGTATGTCGACTTGTGTGGGGAAGAGGCTTGGCGAAAATGGAACCTTCTTACTCGCGAGGAAAAAAGCGAGGAGCGTAAAAAGTTCATAGAAACCGGCCTCTATCTCAACGTAACCGCCTTGGTGGTTGCTTCTTTGTATTTCGATGATGCCCAGTTGTTGGTCGGTGTCGGTCTCAAGCTAGCCCTGGAATTGGGCATGGATTCGGTCTTTGAACAGCTCAGAATCAGTTCTGTAGGTCACGAGCTGGAGTCAAAGACCCCAACAATTTCTCCTACTGACAAGCTCAAACTTTGGTACTTGCTCTACATTGCAGATAGCCAGCAGAGCTTTCTCAATCGAAAAACCCCCACGATGAGTCCTGACTTCCCCATCAAAAACGCTCGTAAAATGTTGTTCCAACACAGAACTAGTGTTCTGGACCACTCGGTGGTGGATGATGACGAGCTTAAACTGGATAACATATTAGTGCAAGTGGAAGGGTGTCCTCTGAAAACTTTGAATGAGCGTCTTCTCAGTAACACAGCCACATATAACGATTTACGGTTGGTGTCTCAACTAGAATTCCGCCAAGCCGTGGGCTTGGTGGAGGCTGGAGAAGCTTGGGGAATTCTCTCTCCTGAGGTCTTTGGAATGCCTTGGAAGACTAATCTAGACTTGGACAAGTGGATGGTCCACTGGACCTGTTTACTTACGCCTATACACCACGTGGGGAATTCCTGGTCCATCAAGCTGACGTTGTTGTATTATAATTTTGCGAGAATGCATATCAACAAGGGGGCGGTTGCCGAGGAACTGGGCCTCGAGTCCGAAAAGGATGACGACCTCATGTTTGCGCTGGGGAGATTGAGGAGCCAAGACATGGCGGTCTCTGCAGCGAAACTGATGGTTAAAGTGATCATCTCAGATAAGGACATCACAGAGAGTTTACGGTTTTCGCCTCTCCACATCTTTGTGATGCTGTACTACGCGGCGTTGGTTCTTCTCGAGGCTGAAGACGACGTCTTCGAGAATGTTTTGCTCACCAAGGGTTTGGTGCGGGTGTTGGGGGAGAACTTGCCGGTGGACCGGGAGTTTGGCGGGCGGTTGGTGAGGAGTTTGCGCGGAAAGTTGGAGAAGCGGTTGGGTGGTTTAAAGAGGCGGGCGATGGGGGCGGTGGATGGAGGGGGGAAGATTCAGAATTTGGAGGAGTTGGGGGAAGAGGAAGTGCGGAGGTTATTAGAGGGGGAGGGAGGGGGGAGAGTTGTTGCGTGGCCAGGTGTGAATCATGGGCATCCTTAATGATTTATACCTTCGCTTGTATAATATGATGACCGACTCTACCTCATGATCTTGCTCTATTCATTTATATGAGAATTGTGAGCACCATCGCTTGTCTGATTCAGACATTTCAAACAAGCGATGCAAGATAAAGTCTTATTCACATTTCTATGGCTTTTATGATTTCAATCACCTTCACGGTTAATCTAGGAATCACAGATCTTACGGTTTGGAACCTCTTCACGCTGATCGAACAAGGGAACTGAGTAATGCTTTCCCTTGCATGTGTGGGAAGAATGAATTGAGTGGCATACGCCTTGAAGTTCTCATCTGATTTTTGAATTCTATGATTTCTTGGTTTCCTCTCATAAGGCCTACTTTTCTCTCTACTTGACATTATCTCTCTCAAAAACACTTTTCCTCGCTTCCTTCAACTACCCCCTCAATCCCTAAAATCACTCTCCCACATAACAGATGATCTTACAACTACAAACAGAATTTGGATTAGGTTGAAGAAAAACATTATGGAACCCTCAGATCTTAGATCGATAGAAAAACAGTAAAAAGGAAAACGGGGCTGGTTAAAATATAATAAAGATGTATTTATAATTTATAAACGGTATGGTGTTTCGTAGACGGAACTAGTAAAGTTGTGAATGATAGGACATCGGACTCGTAAGCCTAAATGCAGAATACCGCCAGCTGAATAATCTCAATTGTGATTTGTTATGACTTCAAAGCTTGAAATGACGAAAAGAATTCATTGAGAAGAAAAGGCCAGGCTGCGAATTAGGGAGCAAAACATTTGCCAAGCATAATACGTTTCGACTTAGAATTTTACTGTGATTTCATGAGCGGCCTAGCATGGTTAGCCACTACCCTTGCCCAAAAGTCAAAGCATGCACTTTGTATGTATACACTGGAAAAATCACAAATAACTGAAAACGGTAAAAACGTGATTCTGCTAGATTTTATAAACATCATACAGAATGTACACATGTCTTTGATTGGTTTGTGTCATGTCAAACGAATATCCCTGTTTGTTACAGCAACCATAATAAGAAAGACCATGATCAATCCAACTCCCAAACAACTGAAAAGTCCACGAAAATCAAAACACCACTTAATAGTTATAGTGGCAATACACACTCTCCGTACAAACTCCACACCTTCGTATTTAATACTAACCTCAAATGAGGTAGCCCAGCTACCCCACTCAGCTGTTCCATCAAAAAATTAAAAAGCATGGTAAACTTTTTTTTTTGACACAAAAAACGGTTATTGACTATACTCAAAAACAACCCCTCACTGATTATTTATAAATTGGTGCAAACAGAGACACTGTTTACGCCTTATATAATTTGCCTAAGGAAGGTAAAACATGATAAATGACTATACACTGCAATGTAAGACTATTTTTATCAAAAACGCCAAGGTCACAAGTCTTGTAAAATTTTGTTCATTATACATGGCCTCACGTGACATGTCAGAAGCGCAGAGTATCCAAATGAAAAACCAGTAGAAGAGGCTAAATATAACTTAATATAGTTTTCTGACGTTACGAACTTAGAAAACGTGGTAACAAACAAAGGCAAGCACGGGTGGGGTACGGTCACACGGCTACCTCAATCGGACACCTGCAAAACGTGCATGAACCATATTGATGGTTAAGTGGAGTGTATAGTTGTTCAAGAATATGTACAAACTGTAGAAGGCTAAACACTATACTTCATGAGTTTGAGTTTTTATTGTGTAGAAGAGCACTTATATTGACTTGTATATTAATTTGCGTGCCTTCTTAAAGAATTATTGTCTTTTCTCACCCTGCGTTGGTGGAGAACAAGTCCGAAACAGTAGTGTCAACATAAACGTAAAACAGGATGGCTGAAAATTTTATAAATACGGCGTTTCTGCCTCAAACGTTTCTACCAATTTATCCAAACTTTCGCGAATCATGAACTCCAAATCATCAAGTACTACCACTCTTGTCAGCTTTACAGACCCTGATATTGTTCCCTTGAAAGACACATTCAACGCTTCGCACTGCGAGCTCAAAGGGGCTGACTCACCTATCATATATAAAGAGCTTCTTAAGCTGGGCTCTTCAGCGAGTATTGTGACTGTGGTCGAGGAGGGGGAAGGTGCAGGGCTTAAGGAGGGGGATGAAGTTAAAGAGGAAATCAGCAAAAAGGTTGAGGACGAAGTCAAGGAAGAGGTTAACGAGGAAATCGAAATCCCGATTTTGAGAGGACCAGAATGTCCTAAGACGTATGCTAGATATATGTAGATAAAAACGTGTTTTTGCTAGTGACCTGGGAATTATACCATAAAAGATTATACTATAGTTTGCCGAGGTGTAGAGATGTACATTTTGTTTAAGAGAAATGTTTGAGGCTGAGTAGTGCACTCGGTGGTGCACTTGGTGTTGTAGCTTCGGGATTTAAAAAGATATGGGGATTAGGCGATAATTCCTGAGAAATGAGGTGCTTAAATTTCCTATCGCAGTATATTCGTTGATTTTAAAGAGGTTTGACCAGTCTATAGAGCCGCTCCAAGACTTTCCAACCATAAAGGCTAATACAAGAATATCTGTCTCGAGTGTCTTATTTACTGTCTCGAGTTGTCTGGTGGGGAATGAAGCTAGAAAATACGGTTCTTTGCTACACTGAAAGTTTAGTTTTTAAAAAATATTGGGTATAATGGGTTTCAGCAGGTTTCAGGGGGTTTTATACGCTTCTTAAAGTCTTTGTATGCACTATGAAGAAAGTCTTTCAAAGTGATTGTTTGGGGTAGAAAAACATTCTTAGAATCATAGGGTGAAATGAAATCATATGAAACACTTTAAGTAAGTGTATCCAGTACTCTAAACCTTTGAAATTCTCCGAAATAGCCCACTTAACATCATAAAACTATTTACACTTTAGCCTTACGGAAAACAACAGAAATAACTGAATAAAACAAAAAAAAACAAAAAAGAGCACATTAAAACCCTCCTAAAACTATGCCTTCTTTCTTTGCAACTACTTTCACTCGCACAGCTCACCCCTTCTTGAGAACCCCCTCTGCGGTTTTCCTCCGGGTAACCCCAAAACAGCCAATCGAAAAACGCTCTTTGCAAAGCACACACTCAAAAGATGTTTCCATGGGAGGGGGCCTTGCCCTACACAATTATGTTTGCGGTAAGTAAACATTCCTCGGAAGGTTAGAACTCGGTTTTTTTCGTGGTGCTTTTTGAGATGATTCGGGGTTGATTTTTCGTGATTTCTGGGTGATTTTGAATGTGATTTTTGACAGCGACTTTGGGTTAGTTTTGATTATGTTTGTGGATAAATAGTATAATCTGCCATCTTACTAAACATCCTTATTGTTAAATCGTATTTATATTTGTGTTTTATATTAATACTTTAGATCCGCAGATGTTCTTTCTTATTAAACACACATTCCCGCCACTAATATTCCGGTGTATATACCCGAACTATCCACTGGCTGTCTTGGTACTGGTGATAGCATGCTACTATTTTCAAGCTCTAATTGGATAAACAGTACTTATAAAGCATCCCTTTACTGGTTTAACATTTTTTGTAGTTACACATAACAGTGTAACTCGCCTCGCTCGTTTCACTGATCTTACTAACCAGGCCTTCACCGTCTGTGGTGGTGGCGCAGCAGCCACTCACTATATTGCCAACGGTTACAAAAGAGACCGCTTCAAATTGGACCAGTGGGACCGCCAGCACTTTGAGAGAGACTACAGATTAACTGGTAAATACAGAGGCCAGTCGGATACTGTCCAAGCTCCAGCTTATTTTGCCACCAACGGGTTTAGAAAATTACAGCCTGTTCCAAGATGGTGGTAGAGCATATAACGAATGAAGCGAGTCATACGCTTTGTTGTTGTACCGATACGCATAATATTGATATTTATCGAAGAGACTTGTAGAATGTATGTAATTCAGCACTTATCTCGGCATAAGCCAATCCATCATTTGCCATACAAATTGTTAAGCAGCTGATTTTCTAGCATAATAATGAAATTTGTGGTACTAATGTTGGCTGACGGATGAACGTTCTTGTATTATATCGGCTAATAGCTCGAGGCCTGTAAAACTATAGCTCATGCCTCCGTTATCATGTCCTATTAAGTATATCTGGGTGTTAAGGTACATACTGACAGCTCCCTGCTGCTACTCTACACAAACATTAGCGATTTATCACATATTAGCAGAAGTCAACAAATGTTCAAAGGACAGGATAATAAGCACATGGATTTGAGGTGGTGTGTATTAAGGTATCGAGACACCATGGGGATTTAGCTCAACGAGCATACATCTATCAAAGATAAGCTATAATGTATCAACAAAAGATGGGATTAGTAGATGAAATTAGAAAGATAGAGATAGTCAGCTCAAGGTTTTAGCTCAAAGTAGACAGCCTGCCAAACAATAAGATAGGGTAAAAAAACAGAAGAGCACCTTATTTGATACTCAGGAATCAGTGTTGAGGTAACTCTGAGTTGATTAAAGAGGAGTTAGAGGTGTATCATTCACATACTGGTGCTTCACGGAAAGGAGTAAGAAAACAAGAGAGGTGAAGTGGGTGTGCTAAGTGAGCAGTGTAAATGCAATACTGTGCTTGCTGTGATCATGGGAGTTAGTAAAGACAAGTGCTGATTACTCCGCTCACCAACAAACAATGATCATCACACCTTCCGCTTTCGGAAAAAATCAATCACCCTCTTCGCCCCCCCTTCTTTGCCTGCCTCTTTGCCTCCCTCTTTCACGCCCTCCTTCCCCCCCTCTCCCATGAAAACACTCAGTCTTCTCCCGAAAGAAACACTCTTCAGCTGCTTGTGGTACCCCCTCCCCTCCACAAACCCCTGCTCAACCCCCCCAAAACCTGAGAAGGACCCAAAAATACTGAACCGCTTCTTCTCCCCCTTCAGGGTATACAGCCCCAGACTCTTGATCCGCGCCAGCTGCAGTCTCGGAAGCCCCGTCTTCCCGTCTAGCAAACTGCCATATTTCGAGTGCCGTTTTGGAGAAGGGGGCACACCATTCGTAATGACCCCTGGAGATGGGGGGATTGAATGGAGAGGTGTTGTGTGGGGGGATTTGAGGCTGCTCTTCGGGGTGGCCGTTTTATCAGATTTCTCAGATCTTTCAGATTTTCCAATGTCCTTTCCAGTTCCAGATTTTTCAGTAAACTTTCCAGATTGTTCAAATTTGTAGTCTTCGAAATTTTGATAGTTGTTTTTATAGGTATCTTTATGACTATCCTTATGACTTTCCTTCTTATGACTTTCCTTCTTATAATCACCTGAAGCACCAACGGAACCACCATTCAAACGATCCTCAGCCTTTAGCTGGGAATCTGGCTGAGAATCGCCGTGGAATATCCCCTCAACAACGGAACTCAGAGCAAACGATACAGGCGCAGAGCCAACTCTCTTTGGCGTCAGGTTCAGCCGCGCTCTTGGCGAAACATAGCCATAACTCTTAGGCGACCCATTCGAACTCACCGTGCTCATACTCATACTGTTAGGCATTCCTGGGTTCATCATGGTCAGAGCAACGTAAGAGCTCCGGGTTCTACTTCTGGATCCCCCAACAGAGGTCCCTGAGTTTACAGTGTTTCCAGAACTCATAGGTGGCTTGAAAGTTCCTGATACTACACCGGAACCAACAGATTTTGCTCCTGCTATTCCGGCTGGAACTGCAGGAACTGCTGCCGCCCCACCAGTCAAATACGTAAAATCCAACCCCCCCGCCTGGTACTCCCCCGGGTGGTACAGCATTGGTCTTGGTTTGCTGCCTACTGGAAGCTTATTCTTTTCAAACTTCTTTTCCACCTTCTCGAGTTTATCGAGTTTGTCTAATTTGGGCGACTCCACGCTTCTTCTGCGCTGCGTATCTGGCAACGCTCCTGCCTGCGCGTCTTGCAATGCGCTTTGAGCACTACGCTCTGCGCGTCCACTCAAATGCGCATGAACACTGCTGGTCTCCAACTTCCCTGGAGCAGCATGAGTGCGCGCTCTCAGGCCAGCAAACAGCAGCAGTGGGCCTTCCACCATCAGATATCTGTTGCGTCTCAGGGCACTGCGCACCACCTGAGGCGCAGGCCGCGCACTGCGATCCCATTCGTCTGGCGTAACAGAAAGAAACAGCGCGTGCTGCGCAAGCCACAGGTGCTGACGCACCTGTTTCAACAGATATCTTCTTTTAGGCTCAGGAACCAATATATTACGTAAGAGATTACGTGGGAGCGGCTGAACGTACTCAGGGAAGGTGAGCTCTGTGGAAGAGATGTAGTTGTACAATTTGCTGATGTTTGTTCCTTCGGGATTATCAGGGTCGTCGTCAAAGGGAAGGTAGCCGGCCAACATGGCATAGAGAATTACACCACAGGACCATACATCGACTTTTCTGGCTTCGTAAGGCTCGCTTTTGAGAACTAGCTCTGGAGCTGCGTAGCATGGCGAGCCACACAGGGTTTTCATGAGCTCGTTGCCAGGGGTGAAACTGTTTACAAAGCCAAAGTCGGAGATGATGATGTTTTTGTGTTTGTCAAGAAGAAGGTTCTCAAGCTTGAGGTCTCTATGTACAATGTGTTTGGAATGCATATAGTCTACGCCAGATACAAGCTGCGCAAAGAGTTTCAGAGCCATTGGATCCTTGAGGTGTTTGTGACGAAAGATGTAGTCAAAGAGTTCACCTCCTGAAGCATAATCTAGCACTATTCCTACATACTTGTCATTTTGAAGAACTTCTTCGAGTCTGACAATGTTTGGGTGAGAAAGTTTTTTGAGAGCGTTGATTTCTCTGTGGACCTTGGATTCTCTTTCCGAGCCTCTGGGGATGGAGTCACGTTTGATGAGTTTGATGGCCACTTGGGATGGTAGTTTTCCGTCTTTTCTCCAGCCAAGTTTGACCTTGCCGAATTCCCCTTCGCCAAGGGTCAGGCCGAGGATGTAGGAGCCGAAGCGGACTTCACGGGGCATGACTAAAAAGACTCGAACAAAAACTACAGAGTTCGAGAACTTTCCACTCGCTCAAAACGCAAATTGACCTTCCTCAGGGTGTGACACTAGGTCCTGTGGAGATCCCAAAAGTCACCTACAGTAGCTCACAAATACGCTAGGCAGACAAACTACACCCGAGATGCTAGACGCGGTTAAGCTTCTAGTCTACAATTATGTAGTGTCACAGGGTTACTTTTTGCTCGCGTGCAGGTTCTGTCACAAACGAGTGGGCAACAGACTGGTTAGTATGCTTGCATCATACAGGGCTAATTTGCTGAGGAGCTTGCGCTCAGCTGGATGGAATCAGGAATGCAGAGGAGGTATGGGAGGAAGTTTTGCCGGAAGTGGAAAGCGAGAAGAAAATGAAAGATGATAACGTATGAACCATAAAGCTTAGAACGAGCATAAACCTATGATGGAACCTGAGAAACCAGTATAAAGATAATCGAAACCTGAAGCCTTATGAAGACAATCATCATTGAAGATGATGAACAGACCACGGGATCGTGATATTATCTCCTAAGAATCATAATCAAGAATTAAGGTATGGTTCAAAGAAGATAGAAGGGGCAAAGAAAATAGGAATAGCTTCGAGGCTGAGACGATTTGAACCCAGAAAACAAATCTCCAGACCATCAAATGGTCAACAAATAGGCCGATCAGAGAGATATAGTAGATCTGGGCAGAGTGATAGAATAATCGATGAAGATTGATAAACAACAAGGAGATGTGTGATAAATCATTGAAGTTCCTAGGTCTCATCGAAAGTATAACAAGAAAACAGAGAGCATAAAATATTAGCAACAACGTTCAAGTAAATGACAAACTCACAAACAACTCAACACTTCGAAACAATCTAAGAACAAAAATGTACTTTGAAAACAAAAAAAATTGTCTCAGACATTTCAAAAATAGTCACCAAAATCAAATTTGAGTAGGAAAGCACATATCAAACAATCGACCAAGGAAGAATAGATCCAGTGAAACTTATAAGCAGATTCAAGTAGCCGATTCAGCTTCCCACAAATACTTGATTTGGTTCCTTGAGATGACCTAATTTGATCACTCAAAATGGGCATGACCAAATCAAGACACACGGAATAAAAAATCTATCATGAGAATATAAAATAATCATGAAAGATCTCACCATTTTATGATGACATTCATACCAAAAAACTAGAGAATTTCAAAACAAGTAGCAATTTGAATTAGCTTCGCTTCAGTTTTCGCCCTAATTAACAATTGCCGCATTCGGAAGAAGAACGTTTACCTGTTATCGTGCAACCAAACTTGTCAAAATTCAACAAGAAACCAATCAATAATTCAGCAATTCTATTATTTCTAATAAATTCATAAAACGCGTGTTTATAAACAAACCGTGCCTTCAGACCCATAAATTTGGATCTTAGATATCACCGGTAATAAGCACAAAAAATGAAAGAGAATGTCACAAAACAATCAAAAATTCTTCAAATAGTGAAAAATAAGTATACCTTCCCTCTGTTTCACTCTTCTAAATCCAGTTTCGGCCTCATAAAAATTCAACATCCTTTCACCATGATAAATCCAAACACCTTGGAAAGCAAACAAAAATCAAAGGATGCATCCAAACACCATACACACATCTCTTCTTCGAAAACACTCACTATCGGGGTTTGAGTACTCTGGTGGCGAGTTTGAATAATCTGCAACTGCCAGCTGTAAACAATTATTTGAGGTGTTTGGGTGTATAAATTATGTGGTGTGTGGGTGTCTTCTTATTACGTCAGGAAAACTGGGTTGGTTTAATGGTATCTGTGGGCTGAAAAAGGATGAATACTAGATCTCCAGTGGATTTTTTTTTGTAGTGAGACTTTTATTTTACTGAGCTTTTCGTTGTTTTTTGAGTATTCGGGGGTCCCAAAAGGTTTTCTCGAAAGGATAGATCGTTTTTTTTCATAGGCAAGATTCATGGCTTTCACTAGGCTGAAGAGACTTTTCTTTGAGACGAATATCTTGAGACCTCATATAGTTTGTATAGACGTGATGTTTTTTAATTGTGCTTTGTCGTATTTTGGCGGTAAGTGGGGTTTTTATGTTTTAATAGCTGTATTTTCCGAAATATTTAGATTCATCCATATCCATGATTTTTGAAATACTCTTGAGAAGTTGATGTAATTTTCTGGGGGAAATTGTGATGAACTCTCGATTAAAAGCTTGTTCACTACTCTTCTTAGTGCTCATGGGTGTCGGTACAGTTCATATCATACCTAAAGTAGTTTGACGAAAGCTTTAGATCTTTTAAGACTGTGAGAAAAGGGAGACTGATTATTCATATACAAAACGCTACTACTATTCCATCATTAAGACTCGCAAATTTTAGTATTTTCACCCGCTCAGAGAATGTTAGCCTTAAATGTAGCCATCATAAATCCACAAAAACTTGAGTTCAAAAGTCACACTCTGCAAAAAAGACATGAGCGCTTCATTTCGATCATAGAACGTAATGTCGTTAAATTGAAACCTTTTGAAATCCTTCTTCTGCAAATAGGCATTTAAGATCGAATTGTATTGAAATCAACTCACGTAAGGGTACATGCAAAAAGCTTTACACGCTGGGAGCATTTTTAACGCGTGATTCAAGATATGGACAAAACTGACTCGTGCCAAGATGTATCATATCCTAAAGAGCGTACTTCTAGTACACAGTGCATAGTACATAGTAAGTATGGTGCACTGTTCAAGGCCATCTAGTGAGAGGGGAGAGCTGGAGCCTCTCAGTCCTCTCAAGTAGCTTTTGGTGCCTACAAGTTGAAGGCCTATAGTTGCGATGTTTGGAAGCTGTGCCTGTTGCAAAGTATCACTTTTCATGCAAAATAGCTATAAACTATAATTGAAGTGAGCCCTACACAATCCACATAACGAATTCGCAAATGGAATACAAGAGCAATACAAAACATAGAGCATTCACAAAAAGCTGATACAACTACTTTCCCGCAAAACCCTAACCTAATGATTAGGTTTGATCCTGCTCAGTATGACTTGAGCCCTGGCCCATGCATAATAATATTCAACTCAAAAAGCCATAAACATGACCAACGAACTTCTGAATGAGGAGATAGCCTTGTACGACCGTCAGATCCGACTCTGGGGTCTCGAGGCCCAGCGGCGTATCAAGACCGCGCTGATTTTGTTGGTCAATCTCGGTGCTGTGGGCACAGAAATCGCAAAAAACTTAGTTCTTGGAGGAGTTGGTAGCTTGACTGTACTTGACGACCACGACGTAAGCGAGGATGATTTCTGTGGCGAGTTTTATGTGTCTGTGGCTGATTTGGGCCAAAAACGCGCAAAAAGTGCTCAAAAGAAACTTCAAGAACTCAATCCACGGGTCAATTTGAATGTAGATGTTACCGGCGTCTCTGAGAAGGCCGAAGAATTTTTTTCGGGCTTTGATTTGGTCGTCGCCACGGAGCTATCTGGACATGAAGTTTTACGCATCAATAAATTGACTAGAGAGCTCGGTCGCGCATTTTACGCAACAGGGTTGAATGGGATCTTTGGGTATGCGTACGTAGACCTTCTCGAGCACGTGGCGACGTTCCGCAAAGAAAAGGGAAACGTCAGTCTGAAAATTGGCGAAGGTTTTAGTTTCTCAAAAGTTGTAAAAGTTGAAGAAGTCAAAGAAATGGATTTAGTTTACGAAAATGTCACCACAAAAGACACATACACTGCTTTTGAAAGAGTAGGGGACGACGTGAGCTGTAGTAGATTCAAGGAGGTTTATAACACTCCCAAAAAACGTAGAAGAGTTCTGCCTGCTTTCTTGTTCAGTTTGGCGGTTCTATTGGACGATATTAACACAGTGTCTGAGCTTTTGGAGAGCTCGAAAAAGTTGGCTGAAAAGTTCGGTATTCCTGGAAGTGTTTTAGAGGGGAAGGAAGGGGTTGCAGAGGACTTTTTGGGGCAAAGGGGGGTAGAATTTGCACCTGTGCTGGCTATAGTGGGGGGCGTTGTGGCACAGGATGTGATTAATTGGTTGGGGAGTAAGAACAAGCCGCTCAATAATTTCGTTGTTATGGAGGGGAGAACGATGGCGGTGAACATTTATCCAGTTTAATAGCCCTGCGAAGCAAAGCAAGACTACTTAACTAGTTTTCGAAGAAACGCTCAAGAGGCCGTTTCTAAGCACTTTACTGTAGAATAATGCAAAATAGTTGAATTTTGTTGTAAGCTGATTTACATGAAAAGTGTATGCTTCATGATATTTTGCTGTATAATGAATGGCCTTGAAACGATGGCCTTTTCAGGCTGGATCCTGACCCACAATCACCTGTTACTGAATACCTCACAATCTCTCAACTCAACCCAAGCGGAGACACATCAAAAATACATACAAAGTCAAAATCTACAGAAACTAGAACTCATTACATTCACATGCCCCTCCCACCACAGATCCACGGTTGCACCATAAATGTGTGGCTTGACACATACGTGACAATATTACATGTTAGTGTAGATACAGCATACACTGTATACACTCTCTCCATGTCAGATTATGTGATCAGTCTTATAATCTGATATCTGTCAGATATGATAATCCTATTATCTGATATTTATCTGATGTAATAAAGTATTTTACTTATATACCATGTGTATATAACACAAAATATCTTAATGCACACAGATTATTATTTAATCCATCTGCGGCACCGCAAATAGATTAAATATGTAAACGCTCCTTGAACACACCTCACAAATTACTTAGATGACTAAATTAGATGGTGGATGGGTAAAGGAAGATTCTCACCGAAGCACCAAAAGTCTTGGCTGGCAAGTTCTTCTTGAAGTTGGCACGGACAACACCAGAGTTACCGTGAGTTCTAGAGACCTTACCCCAGATGACTCTGATTTTGGAGCCTCTGATTTCCTTAGAGGCTCTGTAAACGTAAGCAATTCTCTTTCCGAGGTAGAATTTGGCGTCCTCTGGAGAGGCAACACCCTCAATCTTGATCAACGAGATGTTTGGGTTGTTGACGGATTTGCTTCTCTGGTAAGAGAGGTGCTTTCCCTTGACGTACACTGGTTAGTATATATACCTGCAAGAGAGCAGGTATATTTAATCAATCATAAAAGGCGCGAACATGCCTAGCAAAGTTATTGGTTATCACAATGATACAACATATTGATTACTGCTGTGTCGATTTCGATAGAATGAAAACTTCAGTATGAAATTAACATCAACACCAATAACAATAGCAATCGCAATATCTCAAGTTGAATGATATGAGAGTCGGTCGAGTAGGTTTGCATAATAACTTTCACTATTTTCAAGTCTCTTGAATCCCAATGTTTAACCTTTTCCTCTGTTCATGACAGATCAATTGTGCTTTTCGTGCTCATCTCCTTGAATATCGTATTTATCATATCCCTCATGTGTCTGTCTCTCGGACACCGCATTGCCCAATTTTTCATTTTTCTCTTGCGCTTTCGTATTCATGGAGCTCCCACAAGCACTAGCAAGTCCCACTAGAAAAACCTTCTATTCGCATATTATCGTAAACCTCGACTCGACTCTCATATCACCGCAAAAAGACGTTCACATACATCTTGGTTGGTCGGCCATTTCGTGTGCTTGGTAAGGATAATTTTTCAATTTTATTTATCGAGGTTTCATGGGATTGTGCCCTATATTTATGCACGTGATCGCAATAAGATATATAGTACTAATATATTCAGGTATATAATCTTGTAGTATTGCTATACGATGTTGCTGTGTGACGTGGCTCAGCGTATGAACTTCTTTTGGATCGTCGTTTTTGGACTCAATCATTCCTTTTCTGTTGGATTATGCAGTGTCAATTTATTCTATTATTTTAAGTTGTTTCATAGTCAAAATAAAACTTCGATTTTGAGTATAATGCGGAGAGTCTTGGAAATTTCGAGAGGAGGGTATATAATATGTTGTGTTTTATTTCACAGATCAGAAGTGAGAGCTTGAGTTTTCTAAGATCTTTTTATGTATTTTTTGGCTTTTCTTTCAGTAGTTTCTTCCCAAAGTGGCGAGATTTCTGACACTCCAAAATAATAGATAATTGTGCAGTTTTCTGGTCCTGTAAATAGCCTATACGCTCAGAAATCTGGATATATACTCTATAAGCAGTACGTTTTTGGTTGGTTGTTTCTTAGAATATTCAAAGCATTTTCACGAGATTTTTTGACAGGTATGTAAGTCAACATGACGTCAGTGAAATGACTATCTATTACGGGGCAGATTTTGAGGCATTTCATTTCGTGAACCACTTGAAGAGGTGGTAAATGTTTAGTTTGTTATTTTAAAGATGTGGGAGGTGTTGTAGACAAAGATATTTGTGAAACTGATAAATAATGCATAAACTCATAAAATTGGATATGATTCTTGATATGTGATTCAGCTTTTCCTAAAAGTTTCTTCTGCTAATCGAAGCCACAACTCTAGCAACTGATCATTTGTCGAAACTTTGATTCAAAATTCATTAAAGCATATCTCTAAATTTAGACTCCTGTCTATGATTCAGCACTACATTGAAGAAGGAATCCAAGCAAGAAGACCACAAAAATGAAGAATTGACTAAGTAACGCATGAGCTTCACACTCACAACTGAAAATCGTAGATCTGAGTTTATAGTGTAGGCGAGTACTTACATTTCACCTCAGTATTCATAGTATTGAACTTGGGATAAACGACAAAACTGCCATACAGCATACAAATTTATCTATATATATGAGCGCTGTTACCAGAAGAGTCATTCATGAAACCCCCAAAACAACCAAAATTACTAACACTATAATCTCTTCCTCCGCCTCCACACTCAAAACCAGAAAAGAAACCTCCACGGACCTGCACCGATCAATTTGGATTCCCAATATAAGACAGCCCTATCTGCGCGGTGTGCCATGTTGAATGCGCATGACGCTGATGGGAGAGATGGGCTGAGGTGAGTGGTAGCATGTACGTATATAGACACTGCAACAGTAGTATGAAATGAGAGCACTTTCAGGAAAGCAGAACAAATCCGTGAACATGATGAATATTATAAAAAAGGTGTGATGTACAAAAGGCATATCACTTGATGATGCAGTGCATACAAGAGTTGAGTAGTTGTGCTGTGCACGAGTATTAGCCATAATCTTATAGAGCGAGAGTCAAGTTAGTCATCATTTAATTTACTGCTATAGCTGTATATATATCATTAGAAGTGCAAACAGCAAAATTACTTTGCTTCATGTTCTTCCTAAAATCGATAGTTCATTCAATATCTCATTGTCATATTCACTTTCGGATCATTATCCTTGACCCATAGACAGTTCACTTGCCTTTATGATTTGCTCGATGATGTTGAAAAATCAATTGGCCGCCAATGTACCCCCTCTCCTGCCCCCCCGCTCCCACTCACCACATTCCCCCTACTCAACCCTCCCTTCCCACACAACCCACTAAAAACAACATCCTTTCCACTCTCCACCCGCTTAAACCACTGCTGTTTCCACACCCTCCCTTCTTCCCCCTCCTTCTTTCTCTTCTCCCGCTCCGCATTCTCCAACTCCGTCTTAGTCAGTGCAATCTTATCGTACAGTCCCTCCTTGATGGCATCTGCAACCTTTTTCCACGCTCTTCTACTTTCCATCTCTCCCTGCTTCTCGATCGGCTCGACCGAAATCTCAACCGGCTTCGCTTTTGAAGAGTCGTAGAAAAGCTCGGATTTGCTACCGGACGTCAAAGTAGACACTCCGGACCATTGGCCCGATACCGAACACTCAGCATCCTTCTTCTTCATGCTAGCCAAATTCTTATATATCTTCGCCTTGAAAGAATTCTTCTTCCCGCTAACCCATCCTTTGCCCGTGTACTCAATAACTGTAATGTACCCGGAAGAACCCACAATGTACAGCTTTCCTTCGAGTTCCACGTACGGAGAGGCCATAAGGAGGCCCTCGATGTGAAGGCCAGGAAGAGTGACCAAAAAGTCGTCTCCGGTGCCATACTGCACAATGGCATGTCCGTACTGACTCACCGCCAATTGAAGCGAAGTTGCATAGATTTTACTCTTGATCTCATTGTAGCCAGAAACCGTGGTTTTGTGTTTTTCGTTAACGATTTTGTAAGCCGTCACCGGGGGATGGTGCGACACTTGTTCGGAGAAGAGTTGCGTGTCCCCGAGTTTTTCGTCCTTCCAGACACCGGTGAATATCTCACCAAGGAAGGGATTGAGTGGCTTTTTTTCCGTTCCCATATTCTCGTTACGAGAGGCATATTGAGACCGAAGAGTGGCGATAAACCAACGGGTCACAGCCAACTGCTTTTCTAATGCGGAGGTTGCAAAATTTGGCGCAAGAAATAGATCGGGGTGCTCACACCAAAATTTGCTATACTCCACCAAAGACACTGGCAGAAGAATGAAGGGTGGGGCTGTGAGAGAATAAAGGTCGCCATTGAACAGGGCAATCGATTTGAGAAAATCTTTCCAAGAATTCGGTGGGGTTGACATTTTTAATTGGTTTGGAGAATTACACTCACTTTGGTTGAGATAATTCTTGGTTTGGATTCAATGGCTGTGTAGCTTAACTTTTGTATTTTTGATGATTCGGGTGCATATTATCACGTGGTGTCAGGTAATTGCTACTATTATATTCGTACTATTATATTATATTTGCATACTTTAATAAAGTACATTACTGGCAATCATTCTAACATTCCTGATCTTTGTTCTGGTATCGGTCACGCATATATATAGAGTTACTGTTTCTATGTGGATAATATAATGCTTCAAAAGTCACCCTATGTATGATTTGTACCTCGCCGGTTTACCCCTACCATGCTCAGCGATACTAAAATAAACGCTCACAATGTAGAAAGAACAAAGCGTAAGCTCTGCTCTCTGCGACAAGCTCATCCGCAGCTTTGCACTCCGAGTTATTAATCTTGATCCTAAGTGATTTTCCTCAAATACCAAGGCTAGTATACAGCTTCCATTCATTCAAACTAAAACTGCGCTCAATTCAAAAGTTGATACTCCACGTCGTAAGAATGACGATATGTCAATGTTGCAGTATTATGTAGCAGTATATTGTACCCGATTTTTTGAATTAATAGCCATTGATGATGCCAATAGACTACTTTGATACATTCATGTATTCAAATCATTAATTTCGATTGGAGGACTATACAAGACTCAAAAAGTAGCGTTCAACATTCAAAACAAAAACCAAAAGGTATCTAAAAACAAGTTAAAGAATAAGCGCAAAAACAAAAACGTGGAAACTACTTCCTCCCTCTCGAGCGAGCCACAGGCAGTTTAGGAGCTGTTTTACGAGAAGCTTTGGTTGGTCTAACCGGGAGTTTTTTAGTTGTGGTCTTGGTTTTTTCATTTGGAGTTTTTGATTTTGCTATTTTAGCAGGGACCTTCTTTACTTCCTTTTTAGGAACAGGTTTGGCTTTTGTGGTCTTTGGAGAAGATTTAGCCTTTGTAGCTCGTGTAGCCGCTTTAGCTTTGGATCCCTTAGGAGAGGCTTTAGCTTTTGTGATTTTAGGAGATGATTTAGCTTTTACTTCCTTTTTAACAGCCTTTACCTTGGCTCCCTTTTTAGGGGTAGCCTTTGCGACTTTGGGACTACTTCTCGCCTTCACTTCCTCCTTAGGAGCTTTGGTTCCCTTTTTAGGGGAGGGTCTAGTCAGTCTGGTTGGCTTTGCTTCTTTCACCTCCTTAGGCTTTTTCAATTCTTTAGCCTTCTTAGCCTCTTTAACCGCCTTGCCAACCTTTGCCTCGGCCGCTTTGGTGGCAGACTTACTAGTTTTTGGTTTAGTTGCAGTTTTAACTTTACCAGTTTTACCAACCCTAATTACCCTCTCAGCCTTACCAACCTTACTAGCGCTCCGCTTAACTGGCCTAATAGCCAATTTGCCCTCCTTCGAACTGCCATTTGAAGCCTTCTCGAAAGCTCTCTTCGAGGCCTCTTTCTTTACAATCTTAACTGTTCCAGAAGGCCCTTTTGGCTGGAGAAAAACCCCATCCTCAACTCCCTTTCTCAACGCATTGTTGAAAAAATGGTCAAAGCTCGCGCTTCCAATCTTGTGGGCCTTCAAAATGAACGCCTTGAGCGCATAACGACTCAGTCCATTGCGCTCACTAAGTGAGGAAATCGCCTCCAGAATCATCTCACGGTAAGTAGATTGCTTTTTGGACGGCATGTTTTTTTAGGGGTGTTTACAACCTTTTCAAAAGTGGACTTATGGGATATTTTTGTTTATAAATAACGCGTCCAGAGATGCGCGTGCTACGCGTGATAAGACATGTGAAGGGTGACCGGGCACGTGAGAGCAACGAAGGGCTGGTTTTTGGTTTTGTTGATTGTGGTTTTTTGAGGGAATGACAGTTTTTACTTATCACTGTTTTGTAGAGATTTGGATTTGTCTGTGTAATCTACGCGTCTTGCTGATATGCGTGCAATTCTAATTGGCAGTGAGTATTGATTTCTATCGTGATTATTGTTGAGAAAGGTTACGAGATAATGTTTTCTAAAATTTGCGTGACATGGGGTTATTTTGGTTGTATAAGGGTGTGTTGAGCGAAGGATTTTTTTTTGGTGGGATGCTCTAGTTGATATTTCGATTTCCTCGGCATCCATCGATAGGCTCTATCTGGGTTTTGAAATTTGAATGAGAGTGGTTAATTCCAAGTAGTGAGCCAAATTTCAGGTTAAGCAGTGTTCTAGTTATTTAGTAATCGCGTTGTTTATGCATGGGCTATAGAAGCTTCAAGATACAAAAAACTTTTCATGAAGCTGAAAACCATAAATAGGTAAGTACAATCTACATCTAGAACGATCACAATCAACAGAGCTTTTTGTTAGAGTTCAAAGAGTTTCGAATTGAGGATTGATCAGACATATCAATTAGAAAGTGCACTCCAAACAACAAATTCATACGTTTCCTGAGTGATTCTTCCTCTACATACCCCTCCTTGGAACGAAATTCCCCCCTATGACACCCTTTAATTCCCTTGCCAACCCCTCAATCTCCCATCCCCAACCCCCTTCTTTTCTCAACCTCTCTCCACTTACCTTCTCATCAAAAACAGCAATTTTCCCCCCCTGCCTACTAACCCGCTCTACATACCCCATAGCAGGCCAAGCGTCCTTTTTTGCTCCCACAAGTATTATCATATCCACCTTGTTTTGAAGGAAAAAATCGTCAATGGTATTAATCTTCTTCAACAGAATAGACTCGCCAAACCAAACCACCCCCGGCCGAAGCAAGCCTCCGCACTTAGGACACGCGGGAAGATCTTCTTTATCGTATTCTGGAGATTTTTCTTCTATTCTATTGATGTCCACATAACTATCATCACTTAGAATACTCACTCCAACAGACTGTATAGCTTCTACTTGCAGTTTGAAGCCTTTTTTTAGATCGATTTGGTCTTTGAAAGCACTGTCAACTCTGCTTATTCTTCTCTTCCTGCTCAAGACCTCACCTAATTTTTGTGTTAAAGGACTCTCCTCATTTAGAGGATCTACGTACAGACAGAAAAAGTCAGTGCACCTAAGCTCAAACAAGCTGCCGTGCAAGTCCATGATATGTGCATCCACACCCTTTTTTCTGGCTGCTCGTTCTAGAAGCCCGTCATCATTCTGATCTACAATTAGACACTGCTTCCCGCTTTCGGAAAAACGTTTGTATAGCTCTATTATCGCATAGTGTGTTCTATTGGGTTTTGCCCTCAATGCTTTTTGACGCTTCAAAGTGTAGTACTGCCAAACTCTAAACGGGTTTTCGAGAAAAGCGTCTGGAGTTGCTAGGTCTATAGCATCGTACAGTTTGAAGATGGTGGGGGAAATACACATAGATGAGAGAGTAGGACCTACCATGAAAAGAATAGTTGAAGAGTTATTGAGGCAGGTTTGGAAGGACATTTGGGTTCTGATAGAAGTTATTAGACTTAAAGATTTTGGTAGATAGGCTAATATTGAGCTACCAAAATTCGTGGATGTGCTAGGTGCGAATGCCGTGATTTCACTTTAGTTTTGTACTGGACTAACGCTGTATCTGTATCTCAAAGTCTACTGCACCGCACTTGATTTGCACCCTGGTGACTGCAGGACTCTTAATTTCCCAAATGTGTCAGTTACCCGAGCTGAAAAATTAGTCTGAAAAGGAACTATAGAAGCAACGAGAGTAGCCAGCAATCGCAATAATTCAAGGAGTATAGCTGAGTCTGGTTAGCAATTAGATCAGAATTGTTATCTTGGGCCCAAACTATAGTATATCTGAAAAAGCAGGTGTTTTCTGAGAGAGTATGTTTGGGGTATATTGAGGTCAGAATTGGTTTACACCATTAAATCCAATTGGCGGTTTGTTGGGGTTTCTCGGGCTGTTTTGTTTGATGTTGATTATTTTGATTATTTTGTAGAAAGACTGCAGGACAGGTTAAGTGGGAATAATTGGTGTTCGTTTGTGGGTTGTGTAGAGTGTTGTGTTGGGGGCAATATCTATGAATGTTTTATATGAGGGCTTTAAATGTACCTGAATTTTTTTTGGAATTTTTTTGGAGAGTGTATGGAGTTAGACAGGTCTTTTTGATGATCTTCTGAACTGTAGATATAGTCCTTTGAGGGATGATTTTTCGATCATACTTTCAATTTTATTATGAAAAGCTCGAGAGTATGGTTCAAAAGTGTCATTCTTACACAAAGCTCTCCTCAGCGTTTTTTAATTGGAGACCTTGTAGGAAGAAGAAGACTGATGTATTGCGCTTACAGGCTCTGTCACTGAAGAACAAATAAAGAGTGTACGTTTTCTCAAAATTTGTTCACTACACCTAGGCAACCAAAAATTAGATATAGCGTTATTAGCAGGATGATGTCAGGATCAATCCAATAGCCGGCCAAAGACCCTTCCCACTGGCTCCAATAATAAATAAATGAAGAATCAATGCCTCTCAAATCAGAGCCACTCACCCAAAATACCCCCAAAAACCCCTAATGTCCAGGGTGACTGCGAAGCTCATCACGCGGATTTTAACAGACCCCAATTCTCTCGACTCGGACCCCGCAAACAATCGCCAAATCCTCGATGCTCTCATCTCTCTGAGTCTCACCCCCCTGCTTGCCCATATTAAGAAGGCCACCCAAATACCCTCTTCTAACCTTCTCCAGTGTATACAGACAATCTCAATTGTTGTCAGAAACTGCCCCGTGGCTCTTCCAGATCCCCAAATCTTAGCTTCTCACTTGGTCAAGGCCCACAGACTCCGCGACAACGAGACTGACTCGTGTGTGGATGACGCCCTTAGATCTATCTTTGCCTCCGTAGTGCGTGCGCACTCTTTCAAAGCCAAGAAAGAGTTTGTGCTGTTTTTTGAGTCTTTGGTGAGCATATACACGGAAAAGGCCTTTTTGGGTGCAGAAAACGAGCTCCATGTGGCCGTGTGCTGTTTCTGCACTATGCTAATGGAGGCTAGCCTTTTTTCGGGGCTTGGTGGACCCAAAATCACAAAAATGGCTAGAAAACTATGGCTTCTAGTAAACCAAACTGTAGAGAAACAAAAATTCTTAGACTGCTTCACCACCACTTCTCTTTTTGGTTGCGATATGCATAGGCTTGCTCTTTCTTTTGAATTCATCCAAGAATCTTTATTATCTGATAATCCTTTATTCATAGACTTTTTGGCTAAGAAAATTGCTCAATTACACTCAAAATGCTCACAGAAAGACCTTCTAAACTTCTTAAATTTGTCTCTTGATTTTTCGGGCCTCAAAAATGATTCTCCTATACTTGTAAAATTAGCTAAATTGAATTCCCCTCCATCTCCTGTTAAACTCAAATCTTCATCTCCTCACTCTTTCCCTATATCTATCCCAGTCCCCTACTCCACTTCTGTGACTGTAATAAACTCTGACTACAATGCTCTTCATACTCTCATCACCCCCTCTTCTCACCCCCTCACTCTTCTAAAAATAACACACGCTTTACCTTCTCTTGCTTCTTACGAAACACATAAAAGAATGGCACAAACCCTAGCTAGTCTAGCCCCTAGCGCCTCCACTCATATTCTTATTGCTAATTTCATCATAGCTTTTAGATCATCGTTTGAGAATTTCCGCTCGCATGTCAGTAAAATAGAGGCAGATACAATCTTTGAGCTTCTAGTGACAGCGCTCCTGTCGAAGCACAGAGAGTGTCGCGTGCAAGCCGGCAAAGTTTTGGCGCTCTACGACTTTTTTTGGGACGACGTGTTTGCGAAAATCGACCAGATGCCGGAAAAAATGTATTTGGGCGAAGCGCAGGCGCTCGCCTGGGCCGCACTTGCGCAGAGATGCGATGGAGAGCGCCTAAATGTGCTTGTGGCCAAGCTCCTTGCATTGTTAGGCGCACGCAACCTGTTGGTAGCGTGTGCGACGCATGCAGCGCTTTCCCATGCTCTGAAGGCGCGTGGGGTGACTTGCTGGCAACTTATCTCGCCGTTTTTGCCAAGCTTAGCTGTAGGGATGGCGCAGCAGATTGCCAAAAAGAGCGTTTTGGGGTCTGCACTTCCCGAGCTTTTGGGGGTCGCTGCAGGGGACATTTTGGTGCGCACTGCGCCATATACCGTTCCGTATGTTCTTACGTATTATCTGAAAGACGTAGTCAAAGAGATTGCGCGGCATGCAAAAGTGCCAAAATACGAGATCTTGGTCCAGGAGATGCTGCGCATCTTGGCGGTGATGCTCATGCTGGAGGAGTATCTGAAAAATGGGGTGGTGGATGACGCACGTATCGTGGAGGTTCTATCTGTGTGTGATGCACATTTTCGAAATACCAGCTTGAAAAAACTTATAGGGACCCAGACAGTCCGGGTAGTTTGGGAGGTGTGTAAGCACTACGATGGCACCAACTTCTCTCGTGTAGAGTCTGTAGTCCAGTATATAGTTGAGCTAGGACCACAAGGGGCCGGTTCTTCATCCAGTCTTCTTGGCTACTTCCAGACTGCGCTTCTTGGGTTGGTGCAACTCTTTTCGGAAGTGGTTCGAGACACTAGAGGGAAGACTCCTTCCATGGAAAAGGTGCGCTCTTTAGCAGCAATTGAGTTTTTGTGCAGAGTAGCTAAAGACCAGATGGTGGCAGCCCTTCCTCAAGTGTGTATATGCCTCCAAAAAGGCTTAGCCGATAGTAGACTTGAAGTGTTTGTTTTGAAAGCCTGGCGGGCTGTAGTCAAGAGTCTCAGCGATCAGAGTTTGGCCACGTGTTTTGATCTTATCGTAGCCAGCATTCTTCAAAGATGGAGTCTTCTAGCTGTCCCGAGCCAGCAGGAAGCGGCCTCTGTTCTTTCTGCTCTTTTCACTAGAAGCGCTCTAGTCAAAGAGAAGTACTTCAATTACTATTTCACGCTTTCCTTCTACTCTGGTCTCGATGACGTTTGCACAGCAGCCAACAGGGTTCTTCAAACAAAAAAGACCACGCCCGAAAGAGCATGCTATAATCTTTTGTACGACATCTCAAGACGTGTTCTGAGCGAGTCCGGTCCCGTTGCGCGTGTTGGCCTTTTGGACATGCAACGTCTTCTTGGAACTCACCCTGAACTTGGTCCAACAGGCCCAGAAATTCGGTCACGTGCGTATGCGGCTCTAAGCATCTGTGCTACTAGATTCAAGCATGATGCGCAAGTTACAACATCTTGTGCAGCATGTGTAGGTATGCTTGGCGCGGTAGCACATAACGCGGCTCCTTCGAGAACCCAGCCTGCACGTGATTTGTTGAGCTTTTGCGCCCGACTTTTGGATCTGTTGTGCGATGCGTTTTGGGCAGCAGAAGACCCAGGACCACAAGCCTTCTTGGCGTATGGGATCCAAGAGCTTTTGAAGTTGATTGGTGTGAGTGACCTTCTGCAGTTGGGACTCAAGGAATTGGCCAGAACAACGTTGGCTCCTCTCCAGACGTCTCACTATGAGTTGACTGCGAGTGGAAGCCGCAAGTTGCGCAGTTACCCTATTTTCAAGCCAACCAAAGAACATGCCGACTGGCTTCGGGAGCTTACTTTAGACTTGGTTCGCCGGAGTGCCAATGCCGCAAATGAACCTAGAGATAAGGCTATATATACTGTTTTTGAGACGCTCATAAAAGGCCAGAATCCTGCTATTTCTGCAGAGATTCTTCCCTTTGCCGCGCTCAATTCGCTAGTTAGAGACGTAGAGGCCAGACAGGCGCTTTCAGTAGAGATTTCTCATGTGCTTGGGGAAGCCCGTGGCGCGCTGAGAGCAGCGTGTATGAGCATTTTTCGGGTGCTAGATTTTGTGGGCGAGTGGGTAGCGGCACAAAGAGGCCGCAGAGGCGGAAGACGCCGGAGAATTGTTTTGGGAGTCTCTCAGGAATCAGCGTGTAAAACTGCTGAGGCCTTTTTAAGCAGCGTACTGGACTTCCTTGTGGCGGCACGCGCTGCTGACTGTGATGCGTATGAGCGTGCTGCCATGTATTTAGAGCTGAGCTTCCGTAGAGACGGCGCCGAGGACTCGATTGTAGAGCGCTTGAAGGCTGCCTACGAAGGCGCAGGTGACGCAGACTCTGTTGTTGGAGCGCTTCGTAAATTTGCTCGTGCAAATGTGGACCTGGCAGCAGCCCAAGTGCGCTACGGTCTGAGCTGGAGAGCCGGTTTAGCTGTGTTCGAAGTGCTTGAGGAGAACGAAGAAAAAGGGTTGCGGGAGTTGAATAGTAAGTTTTTGTACTCGGAAACCTTGGATAGAATCACTTGTACAGGCAGTCTCAAGGAAGGGGTTTTAGATTGTGCTTTGGAGGCCGCCATCATGGAAGCCGACGAGCCCAAGATGCGCAATTTGGCTCGCAAAGCTCAGGGGGTACAGGGAGCAGAGCTTAATGTGCTTCTAGCAAAAGCTTTGGTTTTCCAGCGGGAGGGAAACGTAGAACGAGTAAATAGCTGTGTAGAACAATCCCAGGGGCTTATTGGACACGCTCTTGCGAACGCCCCTGGTCTGGTCCATTCTCGCAACTTAGTTGCGCGGCTACACGCCCTTCAAGACTTGAAAAATAATGACGACAACAGAGTCTTTTTGCTGAGAATTTCACAAGCTGACGACTTTGACGGGCCCTGGCACGTGCTAACAGTGAGGGCAGCCTCTGTTGGCCGCATTGAAAGAGCAGAACTCTACGACCAACGAGCAGAGCTAGAGTTGGAGCACCAGCGACCAGATTTGGCTGCGCGACTGGTTGCGCGGCTGCACGCGTTGGAAAAGAGCCTGGCGGCCGCGTTGGGGTTTGCGCAGATTTTGTGGAAGGAAGGAGAAAGGGGGGAGGCCGTAAAGATGGCAGCATCCATAGCCAGGTTCTCCGAAAGCCGTTCTGTGCATGGAACACCGACCACGGCCATTCCTGTGGAGTCTTTAGTGAAAGATAAAGAAGACGTACCTTCAACGGCTCTCAAGGCACAGCTTTTGCACGCCACCTGGATGGACACCCTGAAGTCTGCGGTTTCGTCAGAGATTGTGGCTCTGTACGAGAAAGCAATCAAGCAGGATCCGTCGTGGGATGAGCCCTACTACAGACTTGGGCTGTACTACGGAAGAATGCTCGAGAGTGGCGAGAAAGTGTCGGCGCGTGTCATCCGGTGCTATCTTCGGGCAGCGTCATGCGGTGACCGGTTTCTTCTGGAAGTGCTTCCCAAAGTAGTGACTCTCTGGATGGATCTTCGGCTGGACTCTGCCGAGCTCAGGGAAGCGGAGGTTGAGATTCAAAAAGCAACAAGAGCCCTTCCTAAACACTACTGGGGAGTCGTTTATACTCAGCTTTTCTCGCGCCTTCCAGGAACGTCTTCGCTGACAGAGAGCTTGGTTGTTCTTATTCTCGCTATGTTTGTGCAGAATTACCCGGAACAAGGTCTTTGGGCTGTTTTAGCCCAAACAGCGTCTGCTGACAAGAAGAGGCGGCACGGAGGACGGAAGGTTGCGCTGCGGTTTGCAGAGCTGACATGTTTGAGACAAAAGTATCTGCTGAACAGCAGCATTCTCCATTCTGCTGAGAAAGTCTTTAGAGAGTTTGCCGTGATGGCTCAGAAAAGTTGTAACCAAAGAGAGGCCCTGCTTTCTAAAGACTTGGGCTTCAACGTAAAGGTGTTCCCCGCTCCCTTGGCTGTTCCTTGTAAGGTTGGACTCAAGGTCAATCTGAGAGTGCTTACGATAGCAGGAATTGACGACCGGGCCAAGATCATGACGAGTCTCCAGAAACCGTGCCGCATGGCGATGATCGGGAGCGATGGGAAGTGCTATTTTGTTCTATTTAAGCGTGTAGACGACCTCCGTAAAGACGCCAAGCTTATGGAGGTCACGGGGATGCTTGATGGAAGACTAGGGTTGGACTACGAGCTGAAGAGACGCAAGTTGGGAGTCCGCACGTTCGCGGTGGTTCCCATGTCCGAGCAGAGCGGGGTCATAGAGTGGGTTCAGGGGCATATAACCATGAAGGGGGCCTTGGATAGAGGGTATGAGAGAAAGGAACTGTTGGTGAACATCAAGAAACGATGGGACCATAAAAAGGGCGTTGAGCGGGTAGCCTTTTTCAACGAGCTTTTAGGCTATTATGAGCCTGTCTTGTACCGGTGGTTCCTAGAGTTCTTTCCTACCCCGGGGGCCTGGTACGCTGCTCGAAACAATTTTGCGAGAACGTGCGCGGTGATGCTGATGCTCGGTCACGTGTTGGGGATAGGAGACCGGCATGGAGAGAACATCCTTATTCTGGAAAATGACGGGGGAGTGTTGCACGTGGACTTCGACTGTCTTTTCGAAAAGGGCAAGACGTTGAAAGTTCCGGAGCGGGTTCCCTTCCGGCTTACTCAGAATATGGTTGATGCTTTTGGGGTTTGTGGGGTGGAGGGGACGTTTCGCATTCTGAGCGAGGTGACGATGCAGTTGCTCCGGGGGAATGAGCCGATCATGATGAACATTTTGGAGGCATTTATCCATGATCCAATCATGGACTGGAAGGGAGGGCGGTTGGGGACGCCGGAGGAGACCTTGAGGAAGATAAGGCAGAAGTTGAGGGGGGTGGAGGCGGAGGCGCTTCCAATGAGCGTGGGGGGCCAGGTGGGGTACTTAGTGAAGGAGGCCACAGACGGCGGATTGTTGGGGCAGATGTATTTTGGGTGGTTGCCTTTTTGGTAGATTGCGCGAGACGCACAAGGTGCACAAGATTTCACGAGCGAAGCGAGTGGGGTATCGAGTGAAATGACTTTTCGTCGAAGGCTAAGTGATGCCGATAGAATGTTCCATCGTTCAGACTTCGCTAGTTGGATTTCTTAGTATTCGGGCTTCATTAGTTTAATCTTCCACGATCCGTCTTCCACGAGCGAGATTTGGTTCGATTTTTGTATTATATTGCCTTTTTGTATTTTCAGTATGATTTATGATTGTTAGATTAAGGATTAAGGATTAAGATGTAAGTGTACTGTGTATATGATAATACAGTACATCAAGCAGAGTTCTACATACTACTTGAAGGATTACACCTGGTACTTTAAAATGCCCTCAGTCGAACTCAGCGAAAGTATCAGATTGGTAGTCAGATTACTTTAAAAAGCGGAAAGAACTTTCGTTTCTGTGTTGTCTTACATGAAAGCGTCAGCCGGCCTTGAAGAGATCTGTTGTGTCTACCATTTGTTATTTTGCGCTACTTTACATTGTAAGCTCTAACTAAGAAATCCAAAGAAAGTGAAACTGATTCTATGTTGAGGTTGTGTGATACTTGACTCTCGAATTGAGGCGTATGCCTTGAATATCAGTAAGTCACAACAGCTTCGTACTGAGTTTTCAGCAGCCAATTCTGTTGGTTGTCCTTTCGGTAGAAATAAACACGGGATGCTGCGGAGGTGTTGAAGAGAATTAAGTTTTAAGTAGTCTTATATGAGCAAGCTAATGGCTCAAAAGATATCTAAAAAAGTATCCGCAAGTAAGCTTGATATCAATAACTAATGAAATGTGTATCTAAATCCTTGTTAAATCAAGGTCTCTCTCAGATCATGGGTTTTTGCATTCCCGCAGCGAGGCAAAAGAGCAGTCTTCCTTATTCTCGGTGTGGACACTCAAGCTCTCCACGTTCTAGGCCCACCAAGGATTCTCCACCAGAGGTCGCCTACATACGTCGTATCACGACAAGTCCTTTCAAACTCCAGGCCGTGAGCTACATCACAATCTTTTTTCAATTAGCCCTTGAAGTTCCATATGAAAATTTAACCCCAGGAGCTGAAAAATGTGAATTCATCCCTCCTGTCTTCAGCATGACATTCCAATACGCCTTTAAAGCTCGAATTCATCTTCAAAGTGAAGATTTGCGTCTACATTAATTTT
The DNA here is from genome assembly GCA_031125455.1 of Saccharomycopsis microspora. NCBI lineage: Eukaryota > Fungi > Ascomycota > Saccharomycetes > Ascoideales > Saccharomycopsidaceae > Saccharomycopsis > Saccharomycopsis microspora. The sequence continues at coordinate 410,840 of JASTUJ010000012.1, read as the reverse complement.
GTGGATACGAGAATAAAGGTCTAAGCATGCAGTACTACTTTGTGAGGTAATTTCCCTTAAAATCGAGACATTTATGGCTTAGGGAAATACAAGTGTTCTGTATTACACCCCATTAACTGTCGGACGCATTCCCAAATGGGTGTGGCTGAATCACAAATCACACAAGAATAGGTTAGGTAGTTGTGAACCAAGCCCTCAAAAAGAGATAGGAGATACGAATTAAAGGCCCCTACTTAAATTTGATTTACATAATGATTTTCACGATTCTATTGTCACTATGAATTCCTAGGGATAGAAAATGGAATCAAAGTGCAGTCATCTCACGCCACCATAACCTAACAGCTTATATGCTAGTCTTCGTCGAACATATTCTGCACCACCCTCATGCGGCTTCAATAAGTATAATTTCCTTTTGTTAATGCGCTTTTTTGCAAATGATTCGAACACTGTTTTTGTGAAATTACCTATTCTGGAACATGCACATCATATCTAAAAAATCTGTAAACCCCGAAATCTCCACATTCGATCATTAATGTCATACGGCACCGTTGATATTGTTAGCGCCAAACGAGCAGCAGCAAATCTCATGCGATCGACCGGTTTTCGGTATTACACCTCTAAAGGAATTTCACGGAAAAGTTTTCTGATAAAAATGTAAAAATGCATAATAATCACGCAGGTGAGTCTATTATTTGGGCACCATAAAAGATTCACATTATATAAATCAATTGAGTATGCTCTTGAGAGTCAGAGCAAACCGTGGATAACTGCTAATCAATCTCAAAGTTCAGCCAAGAATGAAAAATGAAGTTAAAGTGGCACTTGACTTTCTACGGCATTAGAGTCGAGCGCATGAACAATAAAAAGCGTATATGCACCGTGTCGATGTACCAGCAGTGACATGATGCATGAAATTTGAGGGTCCTGCGGGCTGCTGAATTGATCCTCAGTCTAAACTCGAATGGTAAAGTGAGGTGAACTGTAATTTGGAGTGTACTTCAAGATCCTCTCTATGAGCAGATTGAATAGGTGAAGAGTTAAAGTTGTAGTTAGTACCTGCAAAAGCTTGTACATGTTGTACCTCAACTGGTCGGAAATTGCGTGGGCATAACTAAGCCTTAGTCATACGAAGTTAAGAATTGCCGGAGCTAATGCGTTTTTCTTGGCTTAAAAGGGTATATTTAGGCAGGGTGTGGTTTACAGCGTGATTCAATGCGACCCAGTCCCATGGGCTGTATGTCTAAAGTAATGCTCTTACCTACAAGTGTCATGTGTATCAGAGCAAGAACAATAACAAATATGCGTCTCATTCGAATAGCCCCACTTACAGTAACTCCGGTATCTCAGATCAATCTGCTGAATAAAAGTTTTTGTGCCTCTGATTATCGAGATAATCACTATTGTCCGAACGCGCAGCATGTGCACTTCTGCAGCTGCACGAGAAGAAAGGAGAAAATTCGCGTCCATGAAATAGATGAACATTGATTCTTTAGACCTTGGACAGAGCTGTTCAGTGAGCTCATGGACTATATCGACCGTTCAATTCAGGCATTTTCTAGCCTTATACGTTTACAAAATCAGTGCACAGCCTGTAGAAAACATCAATCCTTCACAGACACCTTATTATCCTCAATGACTAAGACAGCAATTTTTTTGCGCAGGATAAGTCGTATTGTACTTATGTATAAATGAGAGTCTTTGTCTCTTTTACTTCTATCGAGACATCTGATAGACACTTCAAAAATGTCCGACATTGAGAAACAGGAGCTCGAGAAGAACGAGGAGAGAAACCTCGAACTCTTTCCTCCCTCGGACGTCAAAAAGACCGTAGGGGTCGCCAAAATAGAGAATATCAAGACCACTATCAAGCCTCGCTATCTCTGGATCTTTGCCTTGTCCATTTTTCTCACATGTTGGGTCACGACCCTCGACTCGCTGACCACGTACAACTATCAGCCGTACGCTACATCCTCATTCGGCCGCCATCTGATGTTGCTGACACTCACTATTGCCACCTCTGTCATTAGTGCGGTATGCAAACCTTTCATCGCGAAAATTTCAGACTTGTCTTCGAGACCAGCTGTGTATGTTCTCGTTATCGTTCTCTACTGCTTGGGTTTTATTATTGTGGCCTGTCTGCCTACGATTTCTGCTTTTGTGATTGGCTCTGTCTTCATCAGCATTGGCCAGTCTGGTGTCAACCTCATGAACAGCATCATTGCTGCTGACATGACCTCTCTCAAGTGGCGTGCCTTCATTCAGTCATTGATGTCGATGCCATACCTTGTTACCACTTGGGTTTCTGGTTACATTGTTTCTAACATTGTTGCGCTGAACTGGCGTTGGGGTTACGGTATGTTTGCTATTATTACACCTGTTGCTTTGGCGCCAGCCATTCTTATCTTGGTCTGGCTCGACAAGCGTGCGCAGAAAGAAGGAAAAATCAGTTTTGCGGACAGCAGACATGTTAGCGAGAATGTCAAAATCCCTCTTCTTGTCCACATCAAAAACTCTCTTATTGAAATTGACGCCATTGGTCTCATTCTCCTTGGGTTTGCGTTCTCGCTCCTTCTTCTTCCATTCTCGTTGTACGCCTACGCTAAGGGTGGCCTTTCCAACCCAAGCATGATTGCGATGATTGTTGTTGGCGGTGTTCTTTTGATTGCTCATGTCATTTACGAGTGCTGGTTTGCCCCTTTCCCACTTCTTCCAAAAAGAGTGCTTCTCAACAGAACTTTCATTTGCTGTGTCGTCATCGACTTCATTTACGAGTTCGGAGGCTACCTTCCGCTCCTCTACTTCACCTCTTACACCATGGCCGTGTGTAACCTCAGTGTACAGGACTGGACTTACCTCTCCAACACCACAACCATGGGTCTCTGTTTTTTTGGTATCTTCTGGGGTTTTCTCTTCCGTGTTTTCCACAGATACAAGGTGTTCCAGGTTACTGGAATCTGCATTAAGCTCATTGGGATGGGCATCTATGTCAAGGCTGGTACCGATTCTGCTCCACCTAAGCTCGGTACTATTGTTGCCGGCCTCATTGTGACATCCTTTGGTGATGCTGCCAACGTCATGGGAACCCAGGTAGCTGCACAGGCAGCTGTGCCTCACCAGGATATGGCAGCGACCATCTCAGTCCTCTCTTTGTACAGCAGCATCGGTGCTGCTCTTGGCTCAGCTGTGACTGCCATCATCTGGACCGCCAAAATGCCAGTTGCTCTCAATAAGTACGTTACGGACCCAGCTTTGGCAACCAAGTTCTACTCTGCCGTGACCGATATTGCTGCTGAGGCCTGGGGAAGCACTCCGAGACTCCAAGCAATCCACGCGTACCAGGAGGTTAACCACATCTTGTTCAGCGCAGGTTTGGGAATTCTGTCTATTATGTTGATCGGTGCGATATTGCAGACTAACTTCTACTTGGGAGACAACCACAACTGTGTAGAGGGGAAACAGCAGGAGGAGTACGATGGTGAGCAGGATGTGGGGGTAAAGACCTTCGGGCTGAAATTCATTGACTTCATCAAAAAGCCCATTAATTAGAGTTCTTGCTTGAGATGAGTACCTTCACAGGTGATTTAAAATCTAAGAATAGCGCTTAGGTAAGTACTTTCCAATAGTTTTACAATACTGAGTATCTTCTAAAGGTTCTCATTCACATTTTATCAACTTTTTACGATATTGTCTTAAATAATACAACCACTGCTTTGACTGTTTTGACTTGTAATCTGACATAGCGTGCAAGATTTACATATAGATTTGCTTAGGCTTGTAGATTTTCTATAGACTGGCCGTTGATAGACTGCAGTGAACACTAGGTGATTTTGCAGGAAAGACATTCGTGCTAGAAAGAGATTCACCAAATGAAAACCGAGTGTACAAAACTAAAGAAGAAATTGTGTTTCTACTGTATCTTTGTGTAGTTTGTGAGCTTGAGAGGGTCAGCTTCTTGCTGACTAAAGTACTAGTAGAGGGGGAGCTGACTTTCTTAGTAGATTGATGTGTTAGTGCGTCGAGCGAACCCACTTCCAAAAAAAAAAAAGTCCCGAAAGGGAAGCATTTATCAAAAAAACGCATTTTAAAAAATATTTCAATATAATTTTTCAAATTAAATATTTCACCACCAACAAGACCAAATGAACCGTCAATTTCTGACCTCGGCAACTCGCCTTGGTCGCCCCGGTCACTCTACGGTCTCACCTGTTCACCATCTCACCCCCATCAAGAAATCTCTTCTTTCTCCCCGGTTCCCTCAACTCAAATACCCGGCCAACGACCCAAGACTGCCGCATTTCAAACCAGTCAATGTAGCACCATGCCGCTCACGCGACCACTACAACAACACATTAAAAACCGATCTCATGTATGCGTTGTATAAACACAATGCCCCGGCCAAAATTGAAGGGGCCAAGCGTAGAGAGTGGGATGGCACTAGTCCATACCATGCTAATAGACCACTCCGTAAACCTGCGGGATTTCTCAGAGAGCAGCCAGATCGTCATGCAGTGAGCCCTCAAAAGATTCCAGAGGTTACTCTGATCCATCTTAATTGCTATGTTCCTCTGGCGATCCAGATGCCTCAGAATGCCATTGCTGCCCAGCTTCAGTTGCAACAAATCACCGGAGAAAAACCGCAGAAAATTTACTCGAAGTCGAATATTGGCTCGTGGCACACCAGAAAGGGAAGACAGGCGGGAGCCAAAGTCGAGCTCAAGGGCAAGCCTATGTACGATTTTTTGGCTACACTTACAGAAATTGTTTTGCCTAGAATCCCAGATTATAAGGGGGTGTCCAATAAGAGCGGTGATGGGAATGGAAATATCCATTTTGGGTTCACTGATAAGGAGATGCGGTTGTTTCCTGAGTTGGAGGCAAGCCCGGACTTGTGGCCAAAGACGTTTGGAATGCACGTAACTGTGAATACCAGTGCGGGGAGAGACAGTGAGGGCAGGGTTTTGTTGAGTGGGTTGGGGGTGGCTTTCTACGGAAAAGAGCGTAAAGAAAGAATATAAGCGCAAGCAAAGTACGAGCGAATGTTAGAATGAATGAAGCAAGTTCTTTATTAACTCTTATTTTTCAGTACAATTAAAGCTAGTCCTTTGGGAGTGAGGAGTGATTATTCTTAGAACAAGCTTGCTTGGCGAGTTTTTTGGTAGCTCATTTCTGAGATCGAGCAAAGCGAAATTTTTTGAAGTGCTTATATTAACATGTTCTTTGAGTACAAGCTTCAAACAAATCACGATCTAACCTCTTGATTTGAATTCTCCTCTAGTGAGTTGTGTATATAAAAAAGTATGATAATTGAGAGCTGATGTAAGAGCGGTTTGTGAATTTTTTCGTGGACTTAAATTTAGTTAACGTAGACAAGCGAGTGTGGCCATAAATGAACTCATGTCTGTGGGGGCTACCCCCACTCGACAGCCAGTTTTACAACATCATGAAACATACAATGTCATAACACATAACCTACATAATAAACTCCTCTCCCCTCCCCCATCTGCAAACCACCCCCTTATTAACCCCCTTGATTCTATTTAACACCCCCCTACTCAACCCATTAAGCGCCCCCCAACTCAAGTCAAGCCATTTCAACTTAGGAAACCCGTGAAACAGCTCCGGCAACGTACACACGCTATTTGCAGCAGCCAGAAAAAACTCCAACTCCGGCATGTCGTGAACACCCCCCAAATCAGAAATCAGGTTATTGGAAACATCCAATTTCTTCAATTTCATATTAGAAAAGTTAACCAACGAACTCACTCTGCCATTATACGCCTCAAGAACTTCCAAGCTTTTCATTCTTGAGAATTCCAACCCATTTAGGACGCTAACCTCGGAAAGTGACAAGTTGAGATGCACCAACCCAACCAAATTCCCTAAGCTTCTCGCCAGAGTTATAGGGTTTTCACAGAGCTCAAGAACTTCCAAATTCTCGAATCCGTTTTCAAACACTCCCAAATCTGAGATGTTATTATGAGTCAAATTCAACTCTCGTAATCTGGGCAACTCAGCCAATGGCCCAAGATCTCTGATACGGTTCGAAGGAAGCTTGAGAACCTCGACACTTCGCAAATCTGCCAAAAATTCTAAACTTTTGACGTTGCCGCTAAAGATAGTGAGCTTACGTAAGCACAGGAAATCTGCAGCCCACAGGTACCCAGTCGCAGCGGCATAGTGCATTTCCAAGGTCTCTATAGATTCAGGAAGCTTGGGAGGTGAGATGAGCGAAGACCCAGTCTCAGGACCGACAATTTTGATTTTTTTTAGTGACTTGATTTTAGAGTAGTCTGCAGCCAAGGAAGCATGAACAACTAATGCTTCGAGTTTTGGGAACACGCCCTTCTCGAGCATATCCTTCGTAGGGTGGTTGTCTCTGAGTTCCAAAGAGATGAGTCTTCTGAGAGAGCTGCTTGCGGAGAAATCAGACAGTTCTTGCGGCAGTAGAAGCACTATTCTACGTGCACCTGGAAAACACCATAGCGCCGCCGCCAGACACGCTCTGGTCACAGAAATACGAACATTTTCTAGAGACGGGATGGGAGAGCAGTTGTGGAAGGCAAGGCGCCCACTGCGGACTTTGAGCTTTGTGATACACGGGAGTTTATGTAACACAGATAATGAAAACTCACCGGAAATTGTAACAGAAAGTCTTTGAAGTCTGTGAAGTCCTGTGACTACCAAGTTGACGTCATAGAGCCGAAGCAGGGTAAGCTCTGGCAATAAGGCCGCGTCGAGCGTCCAGGACCGGTCGCGACCGGTTGCCATGAGCGAGAGCCGGGTGAGCGTTTTGGGAAGACAAGGAAGGGTGCCTGCATACGCTAAGAACTCAAGTTTTTCGTACAGAGATGAGGGGAGTGGGTTGGTGGTGTTGGCGGTGACACTTTTTGCGTGCGGAAATTTCTGAATGATCTTGGAGGTGCATGAAAAGGAAACGTGTTGGACCAAGGGTAGGACGTCCTCGAAATTCTCGTGTGGTAGCGGTGCAAAAACAACGTGCGACCAAAGAGGGTGCGCGTAGAATGAAAAGCGTTTATTTTTGTGAGAGTAGGTGAAGTGTGCGCCTAGAGAGGGGCGTTTCTCTACGGATACCGTTCGGAAGATGTGTGGCGAGACCAACGACGCCGGAACTGCGGAGAGTAGTAGAAGGAGGTCGTAAGGAGTGAGGTTCAGGAGAACTTTATTAATAATCTCGGCTGGAAGCAAGATAGTTGCGTTTGTATGTTTTTCATTTTGTTGGAGGTAGGGGGATGAAGGGAGATAGAGAGCTCGCTGTTGGGAGATGGGGTAATTCGGGAAGGGAGTGTTCATAAGAAGTGAAAAAGGTCAGAACTTTGTTGTGTGGGCGGAGATATCTATGCGATGTGCTTTTGTCAAAAATGTAAAAAAGTCTTGTGACCGGAGCAAGGAGGACGGGGATTGGCGGCTAAGCAAATATGATTATACGATGGTAATCTAGCCTTTTTGAGGAATTTTGGGAGATGGGATTAATCACTTGGTTGAGTGCTTTTTGTAATGACTCAAGGTGTGCGATTGCACTGATGAGGAAAGAAGGATAAACCTGTTATAAAAATCCCAAGGCACAAAGAAAGAATAACAAAGAAACCAAACAAAGGGAGAAAGCAGGGTATTTTTTTTCGGTGATTTTCTTGTACTTAACCTGTCTCGCGTGTTTGGCAAAAAGCAACAAGGTGAAACGGAATCGGGCTAAATATAGACCTTTTTGTGAGGTGTACGCAAATTACTCAAAAGCAAAGACGCAACAAACTCGGGTGTGATGCGCCTCTTTCATGTTTGGCAGCATGCAAGGAGGTGATCTGCAATGTCTACGCTTTTTTAGTAATTGACGACCACTTCCTTGGACTGCATATACTCTAGATAAATTTATATACGCAAAAATAAGTAAATTAAAAAAAAAAAATGAAAAGTTGTTCTAATACAGTATTAAAGAAACATGGAATGTGTAGCTGAACTCAGGGTCCACCCAAAGTTCACCGGATCTAATTAGACAGTTGCATGAGGATCGTTAGAGATCCACCACTAATTTCAACAGAGTATGCAATTGCTACCCTTTGTTCCGATTGGGGTTGTGAATACTTTGTCTGAGAATTGTGTGTTTCCATGAGCCTGATTGGCCACATTATGATGGAAATTTTCTCTATAGATAGCTAGAGCAAATGAGGATCTAGTGTCTGTCACAGACGCGTGGCGTAAACTTGGTTAGGTTTCAATGCAGGTACAATAATGATCGACAACGGTGGATATCCGGAGAAATGTAGAGGCTAGACGAAGTGAGAAATTGCCACAGCACTAGCTCAATTGTTTGGATTGTTTGGCGCTTTTTTCGATCGTGATTTTTGTGCTTATTTTAGTTTAAAGTGTAGATAGAACCCTTGCATAATTGACTTCTAAGCCGATGCTGATCCCCCTAAACTGAGATATATTTATCTGAGACTCTTGCTTTTAGGATCACCGTGATATATAAGTAAGACATCCGATCTTCTTTTCAACTTCGGGATAATTAAGCTTGTAAGCATTGCAGATTGTCATATACTTTAGCTTTGAGCCTAAGCCGGATACGATTGCGTTAACTTTAAAGCCAGTATGACCGGGTCTCCTGAATAGGTAAGCCGGGCGATGTACATATGAGACATGGCGGTACCCCTTCCAAGAAAGTTATAGATTTCTTGTGCTATAGATAAATCTTTACATAATGCTAATTCTGTTATGGATAGGCAAGGCGGTCTAGCCAAAGCTCAACAGGCCTTCTTAACAAGTACATGGCTGATCCGTACTAGTAGACCTAAGAGTATAACCTTAGACATAGTGAACACAAGGTTGGAGCGCACATATTTAAAAAGGAATAGAAGATTTCACAAATAACACAAAAATCACAGACTTGTTGCTATTGAATTTTCATGTTAAATGCCACTGCCATTGTTCAAGGAGGAGAAAGTCACAAGCTACGTTTGATTATCTGTTGAATCGCACTAACACAAATTTACAGCTCACGGAGTGAGCGGCTTGCAATCTACAACAAGAAAGTAATAAATAAACACATGGGGAAGTCCTATGGAGGACACATTGAAATCGTTTGGCGAGAGGAGTTTACACTCAACACGTTATGTCATGTAAAACATTATCTGGAACAATTAGATGATAAACTAGCTTTCCTAAAAACCGACTCTTGTAGTCTTATCAACTAGTATACAAATTTCTGCCCTATATGGGAGAGGAAAACATAAGCATATTTGCTCACCTTGTACTCTGTTGGATAGCCATATAAGTTGCCGATGAGGTATTTTTGGCGACTTCAGGGTCTATCTGGGAGATAGGCTTGACTTGCAATATATTCTCGCACAACACGTTGATATAGAATTGATAAAAGTACTTGTGAGCCTGATGGTAATGTATGGCTGGGAAGAGGAACAAGCTTAAAAGTCTACAATATTAGTCGTTGTCAAAGGGGTAAATCTACACACAATGCAAATAAACGTCTTTTCTCATTTTTCGCACTTACTTCAACACTTAGGTTATATCAACGCCTGGCTTCTGAGCACGAGAAAACCCATGGTCAACTCCAATCTGACCAAGGAACACGCGCAAGCTTGAATGCGCCTTTCCTTTCAGCTGAGAGCGGTTCCCCAAGAGCTTTCCGGTTTCGATACAGAACATCAAGTATGAATGGATACGAGTTCTGGAGATCACAAAAAACAAGGCGCAAAATGAATTTTCGACTGCATAGCATGTGTCGAATGCTGCTTGGGCTGACATATAAGCAGTTTGCTTGGTATTCCCGAATAAGGAATGGACTGCACTTCACAAGCTATAAAGATCGGTCAACTAGAATTATGCTGAATTTGAACGTCGACACGTTCAAGCACAGTTCCAAATTTACTTTAATACTAGGATTTTCAGAGTATCGTGTATACCATACGATCTTACAGGTTAATCATCTCTATATTATAATAATCAGCAAAGCTAAGCAGGCGACGAATAAGTAACCATAATAAACGAATGGTTCAAGGAAACCATAATATTGAGCAACATCAATGAATCGAGAGAAAAGTACCTACTGATACATCACCAACTGAAGTAAGTGAAACCAGATTGAGAATATCGAAGTTAGCTTCACTCCATCCTTAGCTGTCCCCCCTTCACTGTACTCAATCTTACCGCATTGGCCTCCTCAAAACCCCCTGCAAAATCCCCACACAAAAATCTCACCAATTTCTGTCCCTGCTTACCATAAACTCTTTCCGCCCGCTCGCCTGCCAGCTCCACCCAAACACACAACATGTGGAAGGTCAGGTTTGTGATATAGTCCTTCTGTGCATCTGCAAGGTGTGCTACAGCTATCCATGCATCACGCATACTTATAGGAACCCCCTCCAAAGAAGAAACCAACCCCACCACCTGGGGCACGTCTTCCAATTGAACAGCACATGCCATTGCCCATACAGTAAAAATGCCCCCTACTCTTTCTGTATATTTCAAGTCATCCTCAAATTTTTTGTTTTGTTTATCTTGGTACTTCCACCCCATTCTCAATCTTCCTTCCACCGTATCCTGGGCACATAAATACCCCACAGTGTATGGGCATTTTTTGACGAACTTGGCCATCATGATCTCAATAAGCTCGGGGTATGTGGCCATCAAATACATGCATAACCGAGCAAGAGGCAACCCGCTTTTGATCAGACACAGAACTTCACTTTCTGCCTGCGCCATCACCATTTTACTTATAGTGTACATCACCCATTTTTGAATGAGTTTGCATTTCGCAGGGTCTTCTTGTAGATACATTTTTTTGGCATTTTCGATAGTGTTGCACAAATCTCTGAATATCTCAACAAGCTTGGCTTTACTATTAGTGAGTTGACCAAACCGAGGTTTGAGCATTCTCTTCACTTTCAAAAGCTCCTTTTTCATCAATTTATCACTATTCACCACTTGTTTGACTTCTTTAGAATATAGATCACAAACTTCTTGAGCTTTAACCAATTTATACAATGGTGATTTCTCACTCTTCTTTTTCTTCTCTTTTTCAAGTTTTCTCTTCTCCAATGCCAACTTTTCGGCTTCCTCCTTTTTCCGTTTTTCTTCTGCCTTTTTTCGTTCTTCTTCTTTTCGTTTTTCCTCTTTCAATCTAGCTTCCTCCTTCTGCCGTTCCTCCTCTTTTCTGCGTTCTTCTTTTTTTCTCCTTGCTTCTTCTTTCTGCTTTTCTTCTTCTATGCGTTTTTTCTCAGCTTCAACTTTCTCCTCACGCTTCTTCTTGAGACCTGCCAAAACAGAAGCTACCTTCTGCTCTCGCTGTGCTGCACGTACTCGCAGAGCTCGCTTTTGCTCCTCCAAAAACACCTCGTACGCTTTTTTGGACTTCTGCGCACTCAGAAAAATCTCGGCCTGTGCCGCACTCAAATCCTCTTCTGCCCGAGCATAAAAATTCTCTAAAAATTCAGCATTTTCGGCTCGCTGGAGCGCTTCTGCAGATTTTAGTGAGGGAAGGGGGCTAGGAGTGCGTTTTTGGATGCTCGCGAGTGAGAGACTGGTCACACCACTTGATATTTGAGCTATATCCCCACTCTTTGAAAACTTGAGTGGCAGACTCGGAAAAAGAGGGGATTGTGTATCATAATCAAGAGATGCTCCGAGATGCATCCTGTTTTATCAGAATCTTGCTGGTATTATATGGCTTGGATTACTGTGATTTTATGTGATGCATTATTTTATGTGGTGCACGTGGGTTTGTCTTGTTTACCTTTAGTGGTTGTTAGCTGGCTGTTACTGGCTAAAGCTAACTCTTTATAATATGACTGTATATACTCCTTTTTTATACATATAGAACTCTACACTGGCACAGATTGATGAAAATCAAAGTTAATGCACTTGCCTTATATGCGATTGCATAGTCTTTTCAAGTTCTTTCCGGTGTATATAGTGATGATAGAGTTATCGCATCTTAAGAATACATCTGTGAATAATATTCATCTCTTCTTAACAGCCGTCGCTAAACAAAATCCAATTGTACCCTTGTTCAGGTTTCTGATTGGGCTGTACAATCACACACTATACATGCTCCTCTATATGTTTTCTGAGCATTTTACTTAGACTCTGTAGAATGTATATCTCCAGTGCAAAAGTACGTACGAAGTGTCGAATTCTATTCTTTTCACTGCATCGAAGCCTTAGTCCTTAAATTCTCTGCATTGCATCGTTTAGAAGTCTATTCATCAGTAGATTTCAAGACATTTGTAGGCACACCATTAAAACACATCGAGAGTAAGGCAGAGTGCGATTTAGGTACATCTTCTGTAGAGGTGCTCTCTGTAAATAGCGCTCGGATTGGGACAAATGTATGTTTCTCTTTAGAGAAGCTCACATCATTTACTCTCAGACTTGTATGGCGTACTTCCAGCATCTATTCTCCCAACTTAACCTTATAACTTTTCAATGTTAATGCTCCTCAGCTCAAGTCTTTAACATTGTATGTAATGCTGACCAACTCGATTCCCATCAAGTTTGATTTCTTAACTGCGCTTACTCTTTTGCATCTTTTCTGTGACAACAACCTCACTTTAATAGAGGGCATTGGAGTACTTAAACACTAGACAAGATCCTTAAGCTACCTTCGGATTTACAGGTTCTTGACTTGATTCAAAACAATCTAAGTGGTTCAGGGGAGCTTGAGTGCCTTCAAGTGATGCCAAAATTGAAAAGGAAAACGCTTGTTACTGTAAGCCCGGGGAGTTTGAAAAACTTGAAGAATTTGGGAAGTAGATACCCAGTTTCGGTAAAATTAGTGACAGAGGTCTCTAATACAATGTCTGGTGTAAATAGGCTTGTTTTTTTTGTAAGAATGACAAAGAGTGTATAGGCTCTTTTGCTGAAAAGAGTGTGTTTGAAACTTTTGATGGCACTACATAGAATATATATAGAATGATACATGACAGAACAGTACACTCCCAACCAGTCTACACACAACTAAAATGTCATTAATATATAATATAGAGTACATGCTGTATAAGAGCCAGCCGGTATGGATAGCCACACCATATTGAAGAAGAATTGCTTTACAGTGTATCCATAAATGAATAGACAAACAAGTGAATAGATGTTTTTTTCGATAATTCATACCACCTCGTTTCGCTCGATTGGGTGCATAATATATCACCATTTCAAGGGCAACCATTCCCTTTCACCTGCGAGCCTTAAAATCTCCTCCTCCTCATACAATTCTATAAACTGCTGGTCAATGGACCTTACCTTCGGGGCCGCAAATCTTCTATATTCGTCAAAAATCATAGTTAGCAGCCAATTTTGCAACTTTCTTACACATCCAACTAAGCACCCTGTTCTATGTTTTCCTCTATTACAGTGTATAAGCAAAGGATGGTTTTCGGGATTCAACACAGTTTGTAATATTTCCGTTATACTCTCTTGTGGAATGTTTATAAATGGTTCCTTATTCCCAGATATAGGCACTTGAAAAAATGTGATATCGTTTTCTTCAAGAAATTGAACATTTTCAGAAGGATAAGGCTCCGGAATGAGGATCATTATAGATTTTAGCTTGAGCTTCTTGAGAAACTCGAAATTCTCAGGCCGTGGAAACAGAGAACGGTAGATGCCCCCTGCCACGTTCAGGAAATTTTCGGGGGGAGTTAACATTCAGTAGGAGGAAGCCAGGAGGGCAAAAACTTGGATTTCTGCTTGGAGAATGTTTTTTTTGGTATATTGGTCGAAAATGGTGGAGGTTTTGCGCGGTGTGTATGTATATTTCGGGGTTTGAAAGAGCTGTGCGCAATGCATGTGTCTTGAATTTATTTCAATGAGGGGGTGGGGGTAGTTGATGTAGAGCGGTAATTGTTCGGAAATTCATTTCTAGAGATTTTGTGACGAAATTGAATTGATTTGTTCTGTAAAATTTGTCAGTGAAGTGCGGTCTTGGTGGGGAGAAAATAGGGGCAGAGTTGCTTTGTTTTTTGTGCCTAATTACAATTTATGTTTTTATGTTTGTCAAATTTAAAACCATACTTTTTTGTGGAATAATACAATTGTAAGTGCATTGATGTTGTGACTAGTTGGTGAGATCTTGGTATAAATATGGCTGGAAGACTTTGCTTCGATATTTTTGGTCTTTCTAAGTAACTGGTCTATCTGAGAGTGGCCAAACTCACAACAGAAAGAAATTATGAAGTGTTCTGTTAGAGGTTCTTGAAACATCATACTGAGGGCACGAATCTGTGTGCTTTCTTTCAACTCAATCGAATTTTAACATATTGAAGTAACCAAGCACTCACTTTTCGTATAGCTCCTGTAAAGAGAGAAAAAGAAGAGGGTGATGGCAGCAAGCTATAGATGGCATTTCAGGTGGTAAGAAATGAAGATTTCTATTTTTTCAAACAAACGCTTTTCCTTGATACAGTATATAAAAGAGGCAATTGCGTCCTTACATATATGTCTCATAGGTCAGAATTTGTAAAAACATCAACTGAAAATGTGTACAAGTGCTCGCTCAACTAAAGAAGGTCCATAAACTCATTAAAGGCAGGCTTAACACAAGTCCGCCTTTCTTGGTTGAATCGATTGACTCCAAATGCTTCATTCGAAACAAAGGACTATCTACTTGTACAGGTTGTATGGAATCAAGTCGCGTTCTCAACAATCTCCAACATGAGCACCATGATCATCATTGCTAGTATTCATTACTTGCAAACTATAGTCATGTACCCTATTTGAGGTATATGTTGAGCTCAATCCCTACCCATAAGCAGAAAGTTTATAGGCACCGCCTGGCCACGTTATTCCGCCCACACCCCCGGGGCAAGACTTAGTAAGCCATCGAATAAATATGATCCTTAATTACTGATTACAAGGGGATTGTAAATTGAGAATGATTAGCTATAGAAATTTAAATATATTTATCTAGATATTTTTTATATATTGCAAGTGCTAAATCCCATGTACAGATATCTTTGAGCGAAGTGAAGAGATATCGAGATATGCACCATGTGATGCACCAAGCCATTCACTCACTCACCACCACGAACACCAAAAGTAAACTGCAGAAACACACGACCATTCAAACGCAAATTTTATCGCTAGGGTCGAAAACACAAACGCAACCAACCTTTATTTCCACGTAGTTCAAACTCCTACCCCGGCCCCGACATCACCAGACAAATAAAAACCATATAAATGCACAATGCACGATTTTTCAACTTCTCCAAAATGCTCAGAAGATACTCCAATTTCGTGCGCCGGCTCTCGACAAAGCAACACGATGTCGTAGTCATTGGCGGTGGCCCTGGTGGCTACATTGCGGCCATCCGTGCTGCCCAACTTGGTTTCAACACCGCTTGTGTTGAGAAGAGAGGTGCCCTTGGTGGCACCTGTCTCAATGTTGGGTGTATTCCATCCAAGTCTCTTCTTAACAACTCGCAATTGTACCACCAGATCAAGACCGACACCGAGAAGAGAGGTATCAAGGTTGGTAGTGTCGAAATGGACATTGCGGGACTCCAAGCTGCAAAAGACCTTTCTGTCAAGCAACTCACCGGAGGTGTCGAAATGTTGTTCAAGAAAAATAAAGTGGCGTATTATAAAGGGAACGGAAGCTTTGTAGACTCTCACAAAATCAAAGTGGACCCTATTGAGGGTGCCGAAGAATGCGTTCTTGAAGCCAAAAACATCATCGTGGCTACCGGGTCCGAAGTGACTCCGTTCCCTGGAATCACCATTGACGAAGAGAAGATTGTTTCTTCTACCGGGGTGCTCTCTCTCAAGGAAGTCCCTAAGAGATTGGCGGTCATTGGCGGTGGGATCATCGGTCTTGAGATGGGATCCGTCTACCTGCGTCTTGGAAGTGAAGTCACGGTCCTTGAATTCCAGGACCTGATTGGAGGTGCTGGAATGGACTCCGAGGTCCTGAAGAGCACCCAGAAATTGCTCAAGAAGCAGGGTTTCAACTTCCAGCTTGGAACCAAGGTGATGGGTGCCAAAGTTGAGGACGGCGTTGTCAAGGTCGATTATGAGTCGGCCAAATCCGGAGAAAAGGGCTGTTTGGAAGCCGACGTTCTCTTGGTTGCTGTCGGCAGAAGACCATACCTTGAGGGCTTGAATGCCGAGGCAATTGGTTTGGAAGTGGATTTTAAAAAGAGAGTTGTCATTAACCTGAATTTCGAAACAAAACACCCTCACATCCAGGCGATCGGTGACGTCACGTTTGGCCCAATGTTGGCTCACAAGGCCGAAGAAGAAGGTGTTGCCGCCGCCGAGTACTTAAAGACTGGCCACGGCCACGTTAACTACAATGTGATTCCTCTGGTCATGTACACACACCCGGAAGTTGCGTGGGTTGGTAAGACCGAACAGGAATTGAAGAAGGAAGGAATTGCTTTCAAGGTTGGGAAGTTCCCATTTGTGGCCAACCTGAGAGCGAAGACCAATTTGGACACCGAGGGGTTTGTCAAGATTTTAGCTGACAGCGAGACCGATCGTATTTTGGGTGCCCATATCATTGGACCAAATGCAGGAGAAATGATTGCCGAAGCTGGATTGGCCATGGAATACGGTGCTAGTGCTGAGGATGTGGGAAGAGTTTGCCACGCCCACCCAACATTGTCTGAGGCTTTCAAGGAGGGTTGCTTGGCTGCGTATGATAAGCCATTGAACTTTTAAACGAGCGAAGCGATCAGGCGAGTTGAGAGTGAAAACCAAGTAGGATGCCTTTCAACTTGCAGACTCACAAGAGCTTTAGCAAACTAGTTTGAATAACAAGCAGATCAATTGAAAGATGAATAATTGTGTCGGTGTAGTAATATAAATGATTATCTAACTACCAATCAAGCAGGCCAAGCTGAGAGCTTAATCTCAGGCTTTGATCGTTTTGCAGTTTCCATGCAGTACAATGGCTAAGCTATATATTTTGTTACTTATATATATGATCAATCAACGAATATCCATGACAAATCAAGTAGCTCAAAAGCAGCTATATGAGGCTGTTTCTATTCATATTGGCATAGTAGAAAATAGCGGCCAAGCAATCTAGATGAATAGATCACAATGTACTTGTTCATAGTACTTTGGTCACAAAGATACCTCTTTAACTACAGTCTCCAGTTTCAAAACATCTATTCATTTGCAATAATACACAGCACCAACCGGTGCAAGCCAATAATATCCAGAATGGGTATACTCATTAAGTATGATTAAGAATGGCGTTCAAGAAACGACCTATGGTCATCTGATGTCTAGTATCAGTATATATACCATCTCTCATATTCTAGCAAAAAATTATTACTTAGAGCTCAACTCAAGTAATAAGCAATCACTATATTGAATATCAAAGAATGCTTATAAAATACCATTTCACGTAATTCCACACCATTCAATTTGACATCTTCCAAATAACAAAAACGGTATAATGGGTTATGAATATCCAGCCAGGCAGCATCACATAAATGAGTGTTTAGTCTATGCTAATCAAATACGGAACAGCACATTGCTTTGGCAAAGGAATACCCATGTCGTGCTCATAGCTGAACCGCATATCTTGAGCTAAATGCAAGAATCCAGTATAATCTATGAACAGTTCAACGAAGAGATGATCTCCAAATATAGTGAGACTCGCTTCGCTTTAGAGTTTGAGGAAGTATATATGCATATATTCCTAATATGAAAATCAATTCAAATCAATAATAACCAATACTTGCTTCGCTGGTATCAATTGTTAACAACAGCCAACCTCGTTGGCGGCAAAGCGCTCTGTCGCTCATACCCGTAGTACCCTCCGACCCCCTCATTCGCAATTCCCGGCCCTCCCATGCCCCCCATTCCATGACCGTCTTCCCCCCTCTCCACAAAGTTATCGGCGAAAGGATTCAGCAACTGGCGTGTGTGCCCGGTGCTTCCCCCTTCAGGCCCCGCAATGACATTGGCATCGGCATCCAACAAATCGCGATCCTTCTGGCGTTGACGGCGCACAAAGAACACAACCAACGCGAGAATCAGCAACGCCGCCAAACCTCCAATCACACCTCCCACGATCTTACCTATAAGCTTTGCTTTTGTGTTCAGATTGTCTTCGGAGGCCGTGTCTGAGACCACCAGCGTGGCAACCAGGGTGCCGGTTGCAGCAGTCACGACCACAACGTGCGTTCCCCCGCCACTCTGGGTCAGAACCAGTGTGATAAGTTGGACATACGTGGACTCGCTGGTGTCAGAAGCACTGGTGGCCGTGATTGTGCTACCAGAGCTTCCACCAGTACTGGAAGACGAGCCACTGGTAGAGCTTGAACTGACAGTGGTTGTGCTTCCACCGGTGCTAGAAGCCCCACTGGAGCTGACCGACCCAGACGAAAGAGAATTAGACACAACATAGTACGCGTCCGAACCACCGCAGTTGTCCGACTTATACCCGGAACATGTGAGGGAGCACTCCGAAGAGTCTACAGAGTCCGTTGGCTCAGTGTCACCACAAGCACAGCTGTCACCGTCGGTGAGACCATAGTACTTGTAGCCGGAACAAGCGTTCTGACACCAGCCCGAAGATTGGTAGGTGTAAGAAGAAGGTGAGGTCCAGCCAGACGGGAGCAGCAGGTAGCACGAGGCAGAAGTGAGGGGAATGAGGGCTAGTAATATGAATGATCTTACAGACTTCATATTGCTAGGTAGGTAGGAAGGTCGATAGACAGATATAAGATGGATGAGATGGTGTTATATGCAGTAGGTAAGATGCGATGAGCGATAAAAAACCGTATAACCCTTAAAAATCTAGGTATAATGATTGATATTAATATTAGGGTACAACAATATAATCAATAGTTGAGTATAATTGAAATATAGCCTGATATTAGTCAGATATGAAGATCAAAAAGTACCAATCAAACAAGTATCAAATATCAAGGATCGAATAATAGAAGTCAGAAAAATCAGTCTATCAGCCAAAACAAACAATGAACGACAGTTATCTATCTCGCGGTGTAGTAGTTTAGATACCGGCTGGTGTTGTCCTGCGAGAATAAATTTTAGCAACCGGAAATTGCAGTCACCAATGTTAGTATGAGATGCAATATCGCTTAGATATTAAATAGATATCAAAAGTAAGATATTAAATCTCAGATATCAGATGCTAGATATTAGATATTATATCAGACAGATATCAGCACCGAACACTATATCAGTGAATTTCAGGGAATATCACTATAGTAGATCTCTTGGATGATGGGTGGTGCACCAGAGGTTTAATTTGTCTTCTGGTCTTTGGTTTCTGGCAAGTGTCTCGATATATCAAGATATATCTTCGATCCAGAATTTCTTTAAAACAGCAGATGAGATTATTTTAATGCTTGAAACTAAAATACCGGAACGTGTCAGAAGGGGGGTGTACCACAACGCGGGCTTCTGGTTTCGGACGGATGGTAACACGAATAAATATGTTTGTGTAACGGTGTAAATGTTTAACTGATATATAGCCATAGATGTGTATATATTTAGGTATAGTTTTCTCCTTCCTTCTTATCTTCTGCACTCCTGAAAAAGTCTAGATCTGCACTCCGCTCTTAAACATAATTGGTGCCAAACAACGGTAATGGAATGGAATGACATGTTCTGGCTAGTGGCTGGAAACGAAAGTTGAATCAACGTATATATTATCAACCATTTACTCTATTGTGTTAACTGTATATGAATTCATGCCTCATCTGGCCCAATTTGTACACATAAAACATGTGTCAAACCAATGTCAATCAAATGCGTATTTGGTATTTCTGGGACGTAAAATTTTTAATCACGAATTGATGAGCTCCCTAGTTTAGGAGTATCCTCCCAATCAGCTAACAATATATTGTATCTATTTGTCCTTCAAAATTATCAGGTTATTCTCACTCTATTGTTCAGCTTTCTATCCTAGATGTGATCAAGCTATAGATGAACTTTTTTTTCTCACTCTGCGTTAGCGCACCTAGTGCGTTTCTAGTTCGATGTCAATCCTTGCACATCAAATCTGTTTTGATAGTGAGACGATTTATCTCCTCCGGTGGTCGAAATACATATATATTTACTATCAACACGATGCATACGTACTCTACATAGCACACGTACGTCTAGTATGCTGCGGCGCTGCTTAAGAGTGGTTCGTGGATATCGATACATTTCGAAAGTTTAAATGGGATTCTATTGTTTCACATCTCAACAATTAAATTTGAGGTCTTTTGGGATTTGGCAGGTGTCGGACGGTTTGGCTTGTTAGCTGGAATCATGCGTTTGAAGCTTCGAAGGTTGAAGGGGCAAGGGTGTTCTACGTGGAATGACTTGGTAACTTAGAGTGTATACTACTCATACCACTAATTCAAGCTTTTAAATACTGTTTGCGTGAGCCGTAAACTGTGTTTTACAGGCTTTTTCGAAATATAGAAATTTCAACTTCTGTTTCAAAATTTTGTATTTGAAAGAGTGATTATATAAAGATTGCATATATCTGAGAATTGCTTCAGATGATCAAGCTAGACATTCAAGCTTCCAGTGCCATAAAGTAAGTGTTTCTATTTTTATGAGCATCTCAGGTTTCTGCTGTGACGCACAGTGTCACTGGAACAAGACTGAGCAGAGCTTTATGATGTAATAGCATTTGAATGAGAGCACATTCGTATGCTGAAACCGTATTAAGTACGCCTGATGTTAAGAAAGAGGATATCGAGAGGCATAAGACTTTTCTCTGTTATTACAACTACGCAGCTCACTGATTATCTCTGAAATCTTTATTTTTTGATTCTAGTATTAAACTGTTGATACTTGGGTTGAATGGGCTCAACTTGATAGAATCTATCGGTTAGGAGTCTCCAGACATAGCACAAAGCAAGGGCCTTTCAAGCATTCAAATAAGCATACAAGCAGATCGATAGACCACACATAACACACACCAATCAGAAGAACTTCTCTGCAAACATAGAAAGCTTCAATCAAAAACAAAAAGAAGCAAGAAAACACCATTTCACCCAAAATCCGTTATACATCACCCAACTCACACACATCAACGGATCCTCGAAAAAATCCTCGCAGCCCGTAAAATCAAAAAAAAAAAGCTGCCTTACAAAAGCACAGAAACAACTAACTGGGGAAGCTAACTTTGGAGATCCCAACCCACCCCTTCTTCATCTCTATTTTTCGGGGATTCACATAACGCGACGCGAAAAATAATAAATACTTACCCAAGACATGGCGAAAACAACGCTCCACAAAAAAACGCTTGCGGATCTCCAAACGCGTGATCTCATAGCAACAGACTCCGATGACGACATCGATACAGTTGTTGGTGATGACGAATTTCCCGAGTATGTGGACCTCTTGAACTCTCAATATCGGCTTCTACGAGAGGCTGTAAAGAGCGCAGAAGAGGAGGACCAAGAAAATGAAGAAAATAAGGATGAAGAACAACGACACGATGAAAAGCCGCAAGATAAGGAGATCCAAACTGAGCAAAGTGAAGATGATGATCCGAGTGATGAGGAAACTGAAGTCGAAGCTACAAAATCGAGAATAGGTCAGAAGTCTGAAAAGTCTGAGAGATCGAGAAAAATTGATGTATCAAAAAAAGATAGAAAAAACCAACAAGCAACAGATCATAAACAGAAAAGCAAACACACTTCTATCACTCTAATCTTTTTTGTATGTTTGTCTCTTAGTATACTCTTTGCATCTGCATATGCCTTCTTCTCTTACATACCCCTTGCGTCTTCAGATATAGCTGTTGCACGCGCCGTACAATCTCTTCAGGCTCGCGTTGAAGCTGTTCAACAGAGTCACGTGCTGCTTGCTCAGAAAGTCGCTTCTAGCTCACTTGCAACAGACGAGAGACTCAAAGAGCTCGAGTCAAGCACTAAATTACTTGGTGAAGCGATCAAGCAAGTGCCTGTGATTCGCAAGAATGGGCTGTTTGAGGTTGCAAGTGATTTCGAAGAGTATCTTCTACAACTTGTCCTGAGAGAAAATGCACTGGCACCAGACCTCAAACTGTATCTTCCTGAGATGCTTAATGACGACCTTGTTTTGGTTTCGTTGGAAAATTCGACATTTTTCACCAAAATAGCTCAAAAACTTTCGAATTTGGGTCATTTTGGGACTGAAAAAACTATAATGGACGCAAAGACTCGTGAAATAGTATCAGGTATGGTAAAGGATGCTGTCGGTGCAGCAAAGGAAGCTCAAAGATTCAACTATGCAGACTACGAAAATGGTGCTAGGATAGATGGAGTTTATGTCAGTACATTCAGTCTGTTCAACATCTCAGAACTCTACAAACAACAAAAATCGTACGCAAGCTCTTTAAAACACAAATTAGGAATTTCGAAAAAAGATCCCGTGAAAATAACCAATGACAAGTTGGTACAAAACACATACCAAGCTATACTCAACCATGCTAATATTCCAAGAGACAATTTCCCAAACACAGAGGGGCTCTCAACGGGCATCAAAAGTTTTGCCGTGAAGTTGTCCCAACCTGTTTTTTTGAGTGACATAGTGGTTCTGTACCCGCGCTTTGTAGATAGTGCCTCATACGTATACAGTGCACCTAAAAAAATCGGGGTTTGGGTACGTCTCGAGAAACCGCGTGACTTGAACAGATTGCGCGAGTACTTGCAGCGAGTCACGAGGGAGGAGTACGAGTATATAGTGAACTTGGAGCAACTTGAGAATGAGAAAAATGAGATTCCAATGAAGAGGATAAAAAGCGAGGAAGAAGAGATTTATGAAAAGTTCTATGAAAAGAATTTTCCGCTTTTTGCAAATAATTACATCAAGATAGGACTGATGGAGTATGATATCGAGCTGAAGGAAACAGACCAGCGCTTTGCTATTATTAATGAGGAGTTCAAGAAGCTCAGATTGAGCGTTTCGGGGGTGTTCTTCTCTGTAGAAAGCAACCACGGGAACGACCAGTTCACCACTAATCTTTTTAAGGTCCGGGTGTATGGGGTCAGCGAGTTCGATTTGTACTGCATGAGAGAGTTGTTAGGGGGCGGCGATGTGAGTGAGTTGGAGAAAAAGTTTGAAGAAAAATATGGCGGGAAAGTGGGAGAGAGTAGTCAGAGGGTTATTGTTGTTGATGACAATGAAGTTGATGTATTTTAGGGGGTTTGTTAATGTTATGTTAGTGTATTTCTGTAGAGCCTTGTTTTTGACTTAAGATAGTGATTCTATTTAGGGTTGATATTGTTCTACTGATTCTTGTACGAAATGAGGATTCCAAGTTGTGGGAGTAACGGCTTCAAAAACCTGTTGACAATTTTGGTTTCATTAAGAGGTTTGGGGGAAGAAACATTATGGTGAGGCGTATGAAATGATTAACCTACGTGCCATTTGCATGATATATAGAATAAAATGTACTGAAGCTACGAAAGGCGCCCATTGTTGCACTCGCGGATATACTTTACGATCAATTTAACAGTATTCTTTACTTGTACCCTATTCAAAACATGAATTGAGTTGAGCTGTAACTACAGTAGGCTCACAAAAAAGTTAGGACTTAAAAAGTATTTGGGCTCATCTTAGAAAGTCTCAGTAGAACAATTATAGTTTATATACTTTCAATCCATCAAAAGAAGCATCAACAGGAAAACACCAAGCAAAATAATCGTCGTGAAAACTCAAAAAATGAAACCAATGGATCTACAAAGCAACCCACAAAAAAGAACTGAAATTCATTTGATTATTTTCTAGCATCTGCTAAACGTATAATGCCCTAATTCAAGCTATCTCGTGCGCTTAGTAAAACAGTACTTGACGTGGACGTCACTTGTGTCAAGTCAAAAGGGCGAACAATAAACAGAAGCGCTTGCGATCAACTCTCATGTAAACAGGCCTTTAGTATGATATCATATCGAATTTCCAATAAACTTTTATTCCGGCTTTCTGTCATAATCACGGGACAAAAACTTGGATCAAATAAGCTTATTTTATATAAGCGATTAGGACCACTCCCGAGCCCAAAAAACACCATGAGATTAAAAACAAAAAAAAACAGAAAAACCAGAATACACCTTCCTGAAGAGATAATAGAGGAAATCCTCTATTATCTCGAGCCTGCGCAGCTCAAAGATCTACTCCAGCTTCCTGGTGCGGCTAAGCATCTATTTTCGTGTATAGCCCTTGACACCGGCTCGATAGTAAGCGACTGGAGTCATGTGTATAACCCGAAAACTAAGCAAAAAGTATTTTTCTACTGTGGAGAAAACAACAGAGTGTACTTTAAGACTGTAGAGGCTGTATTGAGCATGCCAGTAGAGTATCGCAGATATGCGCGGTCCTTTTCTTTGCACGGACAGGTCACTCCTGATGAGTTTTCCAAACTTAGAGCTCTGTTTCCTGAGGCTAGTCTGATTCTGTTGAATGGAGAAAGCAGTGTAGACATGTTTCTTCAGCTCGAGTCTCAGGGACTCAAAAAAATTGAACTTTGCAGTGAGACACCTATGAACTCTCGGATGCTTATTAGCTCCTCTACATACCCGTATCTCTATAGGTTGAAGGTGAAAAATGTGAAGCTATCTGCAAAAGGAGAAATGCCGTATCTCAAGACATTGGAATTCACAGGAATCAGATTTGATACATTGACATTGAAAATCCTAGGAAATGTAGAGGAATTTACTGCTTGTAATCTCAAAGATGAACGCTTGGAGATGAAGTATGGAGCGACAGTTGGTACTGTAAAAAGGCTTTCTATATTAGCTGCTAATGAGGTTGAGTTGGAGACATTTCCAAACATAGAAACCCTTCACGTAAAATGGACTGAAGATGTAAGACTTTTGGATTTGTCAGAATTTCTTCATCTTCAAAAGGTCATATTTGTGAATTTGAACGCGGATAAAGTTGTTTGGCCTAGAAAACTCAGCTCATTAAGTGGAAACAACTGTTCTGGGAGTCTCATGAATGATTTGAATATAGTATCACAGTTGGATCTACTTGATTTGAACAAATGTTTCATGCAAACCACAAGTCTTCACGGAAGCACAAGCCTCACAAAGTTGAGCTTAACTAGCCTTGATATCGAAACAATTGTTTTTCCAGATTTTCCCAATCTCGAGGTTTTGAGGTTAGATGGAAACCCAATATTCAGGCTTCCTCGTATAAGTCATTTCAAGGCGCTTAGAATACTTTCCATTGCATATTGTAGAGTGAATAATATCGAAGATTTACAGGAAAACAAACGATTGGAGGAATTTTATGCCAGTTACAATAGAATTGAGACCGCAAAGGTCTTGGGGAACATTACTAGTTTAAGGATTATTGACTTGAGTTACAATTGCTTGAAATCTGCTCCAAAAGTGAGGAAACTCAAGAATTTGGAGGGAATCGACTTGACGGGGAATGGCCGGCTAGATATGGGAAAAGCGCTTCCTGCTATTTTTGCTTGGGGGGTTGTAATGACCTTATTGGGACAGTAAATTATTCGCTTTAGCTTAATTTTAACGTTCTTTTGTGGTTCAACGTATTACGTACAGTGTCATACATATGCACACTTTTGTATCTACTTCATTAACGATACAGCAATGTAAATCCTGGTTAACGTTTTGATCGGCATGATTCAACTCAAATCTGAAATAAATGTTTATATGATTAAAGTGCCTCGATCTCCTCTTCAAATCTCCCTCCAATCACGCCTCCAAGTTTACTCTTTTCTTTAAAGTAGTCTGAAAACAGTTTATAACCCCATCTGGCACTCTCCCAATCAGAGTCGCGATAATGATTCTCACATTCCCTTGCAACGTTTTCAAGCACCTGCGGCACCCCTTCCGGATCGCTGACATATAGCTTTGCAAGCTTAGGTAAGTTTTCCAAACCGCTGTCCAAGACCAACTCCTGCAGACCCCACAAATCGAGAGTCTTCAAGCTTGGCAAGTCATGTATGTCCACGGTCTCCAAATTGTTCAGTAGAAGCGAGAGCTCTTCCAAATTACTCAAGCCTGTGAAATTTTTCACCTCCGTAATTCCGGAGTTGAAGAACAGCAAAAATCTAAGTTTTTGGAGGCCTTGGAAATCGTCACCATTCACGGTACCTAGCAAACATCCACACACTGAAAGAACTTGTAATCCACTCAAGCGCTCCAAATGCTTGAATTTTTTGGTTTGCGATCCGTTCACACTCAACACCTCCAAATTAGGAAGATCCAGCTGCGGCTCAACAGTCTTCAAAACGTTCAAAGACATGTTCAAAACGCGTAATTTGGGGAACAAGTTTAGACCTTCGAGGCTAGTAAAATGGCATTTGCTTGCAATTAGAACTTCGAGAAGAGGTAATTGAGGAAACTCTGTGAACAGCTCGAAACCGTTGTGTGATATGTCCAAGAATTTCAAACCCAGAAGCGGGTTGAGAAATAGACCAAAATCAGTTTCTACTTTCCCTGCAACCAAATAATCGAGCTCGTTCAAGTTTTCCCAAAATTCAGTGTTGGCAGAAAAACTTAACCCACTGACGTTCAACCGTTTCAATTGTTTTGCAATTTTAGCTCCTAAGCCCGTAGGAAAGTCCGTTCCCTTGTCCGAAAGGTCTAAACATACAAGCTCTGGAAAATCTTTTAACTTCTTTAACCCACATGATGGAAAATAGCCCTCTTTGAGAAGCGGGAAAGAAAAGTTTACAATCTCTTCGTGATTTTCTAGGTAAGCTAGAACTAATCGCTCCAACTTTGGGAGGTTCAATTTTCCCACAAATTTGTGAGGCTGTAAAAGCTCCAAAGTGCGCAAGTTGGGGGCATCTGGCAGATGGATCTCTACAGTATCTGGCGGTTCATTCTCTTCGAAATCTTCTGGAATTACTTTGAATGAGACTGCGTTTGGCATTATTGGGAATTCAACAAGCTCGCATTCCACAAACATAATCTCCTGCATTTTGAGCTCCATTTGACCATCTGGAAGAGTTGAGCACGCAATCAATATCAAAGAAATGAGATTTGGAAGATTTTCAAAAGCTTTGAAGGAAACTTTATCTACCATTTCCATTTCCAAGTGTTTGAGAGGGTGAGTCGAGGAGACCTGCAAATTGATATACTTCATTCTCAACGTCTCGAGACTGGGAAAGATTTCCTTTTTGAGCACAAACGGCTCAAGATTTTTAAGAGAACACAGGTCTAAATAGAGCAGCTTAAGGTTTACAAGAGGAGGAAACATAAAGCTTGGCTTGTTTTCAAGCAAAAACGATCTACCAAACTCTACAGTGAGATTTGTCAAACTGAAGAACTCTGGAAGACTAGAAATCACAACAGTTTCGTTCTCTTGTGTTTCAATCTTCATTTTGGCTTGCTTAAGCATAGGTCCGAAACCGATTTTGAGGAAGGCGCCCAAAGACTCCATATATACGAATATATCTCCTAAATACTCAGAGAATCCCAAAGTTTGTTTCTTGTAGCGTATGTAGTACATAGGGTCCAGCTTTGAACTGGAGAAAACCAAGGAGTGAAAGAGAGGGGCGAGTGTTAAAGGAGCTAGGCCTTTCTCTGTGAGCGGAATAAGTTCATTTTGTGGAAAATAAGAAAAAATGGTCGATAAGATCTCTAGGGGAAGTGTGAGCATGGCTCAATTGGAGGTGACGATTTTCGATACAATTTCACGGAATGCTTTTATTGCCATTTTTTCCAGCTACACTTTTTTGTAACGGTATTCAAATTGGTCGGAGAATACTAACAGATGTTGCATTATCGTGCTGCCACATACTCAAACCAATAGTTGAAGATTCCAAACAACTTTTGGTGGTGTAGGTGATTGCTGGGAGCTTGCACTATGGGGCTGTAGATTTCTTTGGATCAAGTCTGTTCAAGTAGGGGGACAGCTACAATAACAACACAAAAGTCTAATACACAATTATGCACTCATTTAGGATGGTACCTCAGTTTATATGGTAAACCTGTTACACAGTTTTCTATGTATGCTTTTCTCTAGATACAGATCTACACCAAGATAAAAAGCATATCAATATAGCAGTCTCTTCTATAGCCACAGCTCATAGGATTCTTTTGAAAGAGTCTCGTGCCTCTGATTTCAATGTATTTTGCTTTGGTTGGATACGTCTCATTCATAAAGCTCATGTATCAATTTAATCACTACTTTGGTTTGTGCTTTACCTCAACTAACAGCGCACCAACACAAATACTCCTCTCCCCACTAGTTCTCTCAATTTAGAAACCGCGAAAGAGCCGGAGCCCAGCCTGCCAGAACCAGACGGTGCTGGTTGCTTCTAGCGAGCAGGTAAAGCTCCGTAAAAAGCCGGTCGTGGGTCGCCCTTGTTTCTGGAAGCTTGAGGTCACGAGCTATATTACACCATCTCTGTCAAAAGAGGTTTAGAGAGTGTGTGTGTCCACTCTGACAGTTCTGTAGTCAGCAAAAGCCGTGAAATAAACATGACCAATCTCTTCCCTTCTGCGATTGACTCCGTAGACACGGCAAAAGTTTTGAAGTTCTATAGAGCAGAAGTATTCAGAGTTCATATTGATGTTATGGGCTTGGGTGTTTACAGTGTCTTTGTGTAGTGCATACTAAAGGGAGGTTTCTTGCGGCATGGGATTGGGTGCGGTAGTCATCAAACAATGTGTTTTTATGAGTGTTAATCTGATTATACTATCATGGCCTATTTGGTTGACTTGTAGTTTCGCTATAAATAAGGATCTTTTTTATCGAATGAAGACCGTGTTCACGGATCCTCCTTGTGTACATATACAAGAGCCCTATGTACCACTATGTGATAAATTTATATTTATGGAGTTTTTATGTATGCTCTGCTCACTTTTTACTTGATGCGGCAAGCAAGGCTGAGTGGAGGTTTTAATCAGATTTCTGGTTGAGACAACGGTTCAACTTCCCAATGAAGGTATCAAAAGTATAGCAATAAGTTGGTTCTCTTGTTGTATCTCGGCTTCCAAGGCACTTCTTATTTCTGGGTCTACAGAGTGGTGTTTTTTGATGTAGGCTAGAAAGCCTTCCAACTATCTACTTTTCAGAACCAGATACCAAAATACAACCTCACTTGATTGCATGTACTTACCAATTAAATTTCTGATGTATTTGAAAACACAGCCACCGTAAGCCGCCCCAAATTCCTCTCCACAGCTGTGTCAAGAAACGTACCATTAAGCGCATCCAGAAAATCATGTAATATAATCTTTTGAAACGATTATCAAGTGATCATTTCATCATATATCTAGCATTGTGTGCTAATTGTACCACACACACAACCTACCAAATCATGCCAGATTTAGGCTTAGATCATCACAGATTACTCAGAACAGGAATCAAGGGAATGATCTACACCCTGAGAATCATAGCATATTGGGGTAAGCTAGTGTTAAATCATTATTTCCAGTCATAGGCAAATATAATCTATTAAAAATAGATCTTCAGAGTAACTGTCTCACAAAAAGCAAATTCAGACTTCAATGCTTACTTCTAAGTTGACTTATGATATCATATCATCTGCATTGCGAGCCCTAGACATTTTGACACAAGAGTTATGCAAGATCTACCGTGAGGCTTGTATGTATACAGAGAAGAAGGACAGGAAGTTGAAAACTGGACACCCAGTGAAGCCAATTTTTTACCTGAACATAAAAATCATGAGTTTCATGATATAACATGTTAATACTACTAACGGATAATTACCATCAGGTTAGGTTATCCTCAACTTCCCCCAAATTCTCCTCAGGCGTGGGTCGCATGCAAAATTAAAGTGCGGTGAAAAATTGGATTGTATCCATGCCAGCCGAGTCTAAATACGCAAAGCTTGCGGCGGACCTTGTCCATAAACACCCGTACTTTCTTCTCGCCAAGTCTTGGTGTCCCGATGTGAAGTTCACCATCGCCACTCTCCAGCAGGCCAAGAAATATTCGCTCTTCTACACCTACGAGCTTGACAAGCTTCCAGACCAGAAGGAGGCGCTCGAAATAGAGAAAGCGTTTACTCAGCTTGCTGGTAAGAAGTGGGTCCCTGCCATTTTCATCAATGGCAAGTACTGGGGTAATGAAGAATCTATCAAGAGATTACAGTCTGAGGATCGTTTGGATGAGTTTTTGGCTTTGATTAAATGAATGAGTCTAGACCTACGTACGGTCTACGGTCTAGATTGTTACACTATATATATATACAGATTAATAGACTGACTTGTCTATTTATAATGCGCATAGGATATGCTATATATAGCGCCTGAGTCAATTGAGTCAATAGGAATATTTCACTATTGTAGAGGAGTAAGTATTCTGAGTATGAATCTTTCGTGGAATTATCATTCTTCATATACCAACCATTTTGGTATGAATTTATAGATTTTCTGAGTTTGCATTAACATCAAGGGTGTAACGGATGTTTCAGGAATCCAAAGGAATGAATTCTATTTTGATTGTTGTAGATGCATTAATGCAATACTACCACTCACACTTCTAAGTCCCACAAAAGAAAGAAGGTAGCACAAATCAAAAGACACTACGACTTATTAAAACAATTTTTCTAAGCATTTTAGGTGCTTTTAGCTTGCTCAAACACGGGAATTAAAGCTCAGCACTACAAGCCCTCGGCTCAGAGCTTCACTTGAGCATAAGTTTAAATTTTGACGTACTAAAATAACCGAAACATCATGCATAATGCTATCATAAAACAAATATGAATCACAGCCTCAGTCACAAAGGAGGGCATTTATCGGTTTAAATGATATATATGTTATAGTACTCGATTATATTAGTATTATCATAGTAAAATATTGATACCTGTATTACTACACTGGCCATTCCACCACATTCCTTTATTCCTAAAGCAATCCGCGCGCCTCACATTCTCTCACGAGCCGGAATTCAGGCTTCGTGGCACTGCTGCGCCTATCCAGAATGTACTGCAGGCCTATATAAACCCATGTCTCCCCCTTTTCTTCCCATACCATGAGATACCTCCAATGCCTTCTGTTTGCGGCGGTCCTTGCCACCGCCCTGGCCAAGACAAAGTCCTTCAACTATGCGGAGCGTGACAACCTTGCCGTGTACTGGGGCCAGAACACCCTTGCGACCGTCCTGGGTCTGTCTGAGGCTGAGAAAAACCTTACAGAGTACTGTACAGACGACACCGTCAACATCATTCTTCTTTCCTTCTTAGACGTCTTTCCTGGTAATGACCTGGTCCCTACTCTTACTATTCACGGGTCCCAGTTCTCCGAAGAGTACCAGAACCAGCTCACAGACATCGCCCTGCTGATCCAGACTTGTCAGGACCAAGGCAAGATTGTGTTACTTTCCCTTGGTGGTGAAGGCGGTAACTACGGCTTCACTGATGACACTCAAGCGCAGAGCTTTGCTGACACCTTGTGGGAGATGTTTGGAGACTCTAACCTGACTGCCCAAACAAGACCTTTCGGAGACGTCAAGCTCGACGGGTTCGACCTCGACATCGAGACCAACCTGAGTACCGGCTTCCAGGCTCTTGGTGACAGTTTGCGCCAGAAGTTTGAGGGTGCCTCCAAAAAATACTACCTCTCTGCGGCTCCTCAGTGCCCATACCCTGAGTCTGCCCTTGGTCCGACCTTGAACAACACATGGTTGGACTTTGCCTTCATCCAGTTTTATAACAATGAGTACAATTGTGATGCTAGTACCGACAAATTCAACTGGGTCACCTGGGCTCAGTGGGCTCAGGACGTATCCCAAAACAAGGACGTCAAAATCTTCCTCGGTCTTCCAGGGTCTCTGGCCCTGGCGGTATCTGGTTACATGAGCGACACCAGTTTATTGAAGACTAAGATTGAGTTAGCTTCTCTGAACGCCACTTTTGGCGGTGTAATGTTGTGGGATGCCTCCACTGCTGACAACAACACCGATGTTGGAGGGAAGCTGTACCTCGACGTTGTTAAAAGCGCATTGAAAAAGGATTTGAGCTCTAAATACTATGCCAACGGTACCTATGAGAAGGCGAGAAACTTTGGTACTGCTTTGAGAGCAGACTACACTTTGTTGGCGGCTTTGGCGGCTTTGGCGTTGTTGTTCTAGACCCAAGCATGTCTGGGCCTGCTGGCGGGCTAGATTTGTGTTTGTAATATATGGTTTGAGCTGGTGTAGATGTTAATTGTGTATTTTAATGTAATTGAATTGTTTCTTTGTAGAATTAATGAATAGCTAGACTCGACAATGGTGGTGCTTTGTAAGGCCTTTCAAAAAATTAGCCAGCGGCTAGTGAGTTTCTACTCTTAGCCATATGAAAATTTTCACTTCGCGCCGTTTGGGTAATCCTGGTGTATGGGTCTGAATCCAGAGGTTATTCGGAAATTTTCGGATCCACCGGAATTCCTCAATCGATCCAGATCCGCAAGGATAGGAGTAAAGATATGTTAAGATTCACAACGACGCTAGTAAGAATGTACCTCAAAAAAAGCGCTTCTCAACAAGTATATACCTACATCACACAAACACAGTGATTCTGAAATTGGTTGTGCGAACTTAAGTTCTCATATATATGTGTGTTGAATCATAACATTTGAAACGTGGCTTTTCCTAGTTTTTAAGCTTTTTTCATGCTCTCATTAGGCTTCTTATTTTGGTTTGACATCTGCAGTGACGCGTAAATTAGTTTCGCGCCAGGAAGGGGGATAATGAGGTGTAACTGGGTTTGCAGGGTTTCTCTCGTGATATAACCTGAATAATTATGTTTCTAAATTTTTTATGTATTAAACTTCAAATTTTTTAGGTATTACGATTAAAATTAAGTGGTTTGTACTGAAAACAGACTTTTTCATTCCTTTTGTAGATGTTCAACTTTTGAAAACATAGGTCGTTTTCAGGACTTATCCGCAGCAATCTTCCCTTCGAGTGTGCGGACGAAGCCATTTCTCTCTTTCCCTAGAAAGTCCAGTTTAGACAGCGAAGTCTGCTCTAATTACATATATGTCTAGAGTCATGATCTGACATTTAACAACGTATGATTCTACATATACAAGAATTTTTGCACCAATACAAACCAATAAAGTACAATTTTAACACGATTAAACTTTAGTAGTAATACTCCAGCCAAACTATCCTTTAAAGCACTCTCTTCAAGACCCATGAAAGATCCCATATCTGAAATCTTAAGATAGCTCTCAACTTTTACGTTATAATGATTGAAGACGTCATCATCAGTGTGATTGCGGGTTTCTGAGGCATCAACAGAATCAAGAGGGGCCAATAGTATAAAAAGGAAAGCCATTACCTTGGTGCTGTTGGGAGGATGGAGCTTTACGTGGAATATGGCGAGGTGGCGATTTTCCAGTCTCCTCCTATATCTCAAAAAAGCTTAACGAAGACTAACATATAAAATAGCATCAGGCTATACCCACTACAAATCACTATAATATATCACATAAACCGCCTCCAGAGACGGTAATATCTGGAGCTAGGAGTAAATACAAAGAACATAACTTAACGGGTAAGAAAGAAGACCGGCAAAGCCAATCAACAGAAAACATTAAATCAGGTAACAGAAAGTCAATTGTGCTGATTACTCAGTAATCAGATGGGATATGGGATTGTTTTTTACCAAGCCACCAAATATATACGTTGGCAAGAGACGAGGTCTTGATCACTGGCCAGAGGAATTGTGATTCTATGTACTGGGATAAGCTCATCTGTGTGAACTTTTATATACTGAGCTCAGCCCATCATCTACCTACCTTATCATTTGGCAGTCACAAATCAGGATCGTTTAACGCCTCCGCTTCCGCCGCTGCATCGTCCAACCCTCCACTCACTCTCCCACCCCTCACACCTCCCACCGCCCCTCTACTCCCCGCTCTACTCAATCCATCATTATACCCCCCTTTTCTAAACAACCCCCTACTGCTCTGGCTGCCACCCCTCCCCAATGCATAGTCATCCGCCGTGCCCCTGCGATCTGCCTCCGTTGCCCAGCGCAAAAAGCCTCTTCCACGCTGCGTTGGAGGATTATACTCGTCAAACGCAATGGCATCGCTGAACTTTGGCGCGCGCTTCCGTGGCTCATCGAACTCAGTGCGTGCGATCTTCACAGATCCGCCGCCTTTTTTTCCAGCTGTAATAGCCTTCTTTTGACGAAACTCAACCATTACTTCCAAGCCTGGCTCAACAGTCTTTTCCCAATGAGCAGGAAGAATTCGCACGCTCGATGTCTTGTTATAAAGCAGTATATTTCCCTTATCAATTTGCAGCTCCAAGCCTTGGAATGCAGCTTTCAATGCTTCAGAAAAGCTATTCCAGGTCTTACATACCTCGTATGGAAATACAAAAGGCATCTGACTTTTGTCATTGTAGTCATATATTTTGAGCAGAGCCTTTTGTTTTGGTTCTGGCTTTTTCTCAGAATTTGTATTTTCAATTTTAGCCTTTGGCTTGCTCGCTATAGGTTCAACGTTAGCTGGATTCCAACCCCAGAAGTTGGTGCCATATCTTTGAAGCCGCTCCTCTTCAGCCATCTCCCGCAACTTCTGGAGTTTTGAGAGCTCCAGCGTGAATTTATCTTGCAACTTAAGTTGCATCTTAGCTGTTGCATAAGCTGCCAAAATCGCCTTTTGACGCATCGCCAGATCACGCTTTTCAGCCTCCAACTTGGTCATCTCATGCTGAAGACGACGCTGCGTTTCTTGGACGTCCCGCATGATGTGGGTGCACTTAGAAAGAAACTCTTGTTGCCAGGCAGGGGCCGAAGGAACAAAGCCGTCTCTCAAAGGAGAACCTCTTGAGCCCCTACGATAGAATGTAGAGTCAGACTCCAGTTCTGGGGGAGGGAAAAGTTTGCCTTTTGGGAAGTTGCCCCACATCTCCTCCATCATGTGACTACGAGCAGATATCTCAGAGACGACGCTATGCATATCGTCTTCGAAGTTCTTTTTGTTTAGGAAAGCGCCTCTATTGGTTTCCAGCAGCTCATCCAAGAATTTTTCCCTGGCAGCCTTCTTTTGCTCTTTATAAACGAAAAGCTGTTTGCCAGTGAGAGGGTCAGCTTCTGTGTATTTCTCAGCTTTTTCGTGTTTTGGGGAGTGTTTTTTTGATTTAGCAGATCGAGCTGAACGTGCTGATTTGACAGATTTAACATCTGAACGTAAAGATTTAACATCTGAACGGATAGATTTTGCATCTTCACGAACGTTGGCCTTTAGGATTTCTGCGTTGATGTTGGCAAAATAGTCTTCGTCGTCGTTTTCATTGTCAACGGTGAGAGCTGGCAGGTTAGGGCGAGTGAATCGATAGGCTCCATCTGGAGTGCGCGCAGTGAGGGTGCGACGCGACTTGGTCAGCGCCAGGGGCGCAAGGTGGATCGTGCCTGTGTGAGAACGCATGGAGTGTGTACAATGGGGGAGTTGTCTTTATATACACCGGATGTTGCAGTAGACGGGATTAGACGGGGTGGTTGGTGCATAATAATATAAGCTGAGCGGAGCGGAGCTTACTCATCTGAAGCATCAATAACCGAAAGTATACTTAATTGTATAAACCGCTTTTTAATATACATGAATATTTCTCTTGCTTCTCTCTGTTCTATTCTAATCTCAATAGAAGTATTCTTCTTTCCACCCTACTAGGACTGCAGGCTTGACTACCCGCATAAATATTATGACTACATCTCGTCTAGTGCAACCACCACCACCATATATAATTAGGTCTGTACACATCTGTCATATTGTTGCCCTTACTTTGCTTGACTTCCCCAGATCTCAGTTTGTCTGTACATAATCTGTGTACATTTTTAGTCACTAACATTTGACATAGATCTATTACTGATAGATCGTACAGATTGATTTAGTGGGCTGATTGAGCTGATTTATTGCTATTGGTAGAATTGTGTGACTTGATCCAATTCTACTAAGTCCTATCTCCCCTTATTTTCCCTATCTCGTTCTTCAATCGAGTATATTGAGTATATCGAGTATGCCTCCCCCAAAAACCCCTTCCGCCCTCGATGCGGAGGCGTGCGCCTTCAACTATAGGGAGACCGTCCCCTACACCATGTGGCTTCGTGCAGCCAACCAAGTATACCAGAAAGCACGCTCCAGTGAAAACCACGAAGCGTACCCTGAAGCATACCTCTACTATAGACGGTTCCAGAGGCTCATGCTGCTTCTCCCCAAACACAAGGACTTTCGGGACCGGTCTCTGTACAGAGTCCTCAAAGAGAAGACCACTCAAGTGGACTTGACCTGTGACCGGCTTCGGGTGTTTATAGAGGACGAGATTGCTAGCTATAAAGGCAAGAAACACAAGCACAAACCTAATATTGAAGATGATCTGGATGGTACGTATACTCGATCAGCAAGACCAAGACAGGAATCTAGACAAGCGTCTAGATCTCAAACTAGCGCTGAGCCTAAAGCAGAGCCTAAAGCAGAGCCTAGATCAGAAGCCAGACCAGAGCCTAGATCTTACATGCCGGAGCCTCTTCAAAGAGCCCCAATTCTTGAACCAACCAGAGCGAATGTGAGTTTGGAGGATTCGGATTCGGATCCAGATTTCGAACACAACGCGGCTCCAAGTCTCGAGCATGATCAACAACTTGGACATGGGCATGACGACCACAATCTCACGCACGAGCATGGCCAAGACCAGCAAGTTACCGACCACCACCTTGAAAACACATCCTCCCTCCCAAAACACATCCATTCAACGCCAAAACAACACATTGAAGAGATCACCTTCACCAACCTGCCGATAACAATTTCTTCTCCTCAAAAAGCGCCAAAGATAAGACTGGTTGAGGAGATGAAGGAGAGTCGGAAAAGCTCACAGAGAGAGTTTTCTAGGGAGCTAGAAGTACTCCCAGATGAAGAGGATCATGGAGAAGAGAAGGTGAATAATGATCTGAATGAAGAACCTGAGTTGGTCCAGAAAAACTCTGAAGAAAACCTTGATTCCTTCACAGAAGGAGGAATTCCTTTGAAGAGTCTACACGTACCTGTAGAGCTCCAACTGGTGTTCACCCAAATAGCGGCTTCTAACACTGCTAAAGATTTGGAAACTTGTGGCATACTCTGCGGCACTCTCACAAATGACGCGTTTCACATTACAGACTTGGTTATTCCAGAACAAAACCTGACTCCGAATACGTGTGTGGCTCTTCTGGAGGAGAAATTGTTTGAGTATGTCGACAGCAAAGAGCTCTTTATTTTGGGGTGGATCCACACGCATCCTTCTCAGGCATGCTTCTTGAGTAGTGTAGATTTGCACACCCAGAACGGGTACCAGTTGATGCTTCCGGAGTCCGTGGCTATTGTGGTTGCTCCAAAGTCTTCGCCTAATTTCGGAATCTTCAGATTGAGCGACCCACAGGGTGTGGAGATAATCACTAATTGTTCGAAGAGAGGGTTTCATCCACATACTGAGGGGGGATTGTACGATGTGTGTAGCAGAGGGAATAGGGGGCATGTTGTGGTGAAGAGGGGGATGGGGTTGGATGTGGTGGATTTGCGTTAAGTATAACACTACACTGCTTCGCCCGTGTCCCCTGATACTTGATTCACTCATATCATAGCTTGAGTTGCTCATGAGATTCACTCATGATTGGTGCGGCTTGGGGTAGTCATTTGTGTGTGATTATCGATTGTTTATGGTTATCGATTGTTTATGGTTATACAGTTGATTCAAATCTATGATCATTCAGATTGCCTCTCGAAATCACGGCTATTCTCTCAACTGATTGTGTATTGCATTCATTTTGATAGCTGATTCGACTGAGTGATTGATGGTATACACTAATTGATCGTTCCCTGGTGGTAGGATAGGTAGTTGGTCAACTAGTTGGTTAGACTTTAACTTATAGACTTGCATCCGCTCGCAAAAGTTTATACTAGCGTATTGCTAGAATGACTGACTAATTGCGATTGACACCATACCTCTTCACTTGGTCAGATATATTATCCAAGCATGTCATCTCACGAGAACAGTAGCAGTGCTACTGATATAAACTTTTTATTTCATTGTATGTTTCAGTTAACGTTTTGCTTTTTTGTAGCCTTTTCATAATTCTAGAGAACACTTCACAAGATGTAGGCGTATCGTTGGAAACCAAGGACAGATGAGCATGATAGAAAATGTGTTCCAATCAGGAAAAAGTGGAAAAGGGCACACCATAGCCTTGTATATAAAATTATTAACATGCAGTAACACTCATTTGTTGAATACACACTCTCGTTAACGGTCAGTTGCAGCCTTACTGATGCATTCACAGATATAGACATCCATAAATAGCAAAACTTACCTTTTATGTTGGAGATATATAACGTGTAGCCAAAAATGATTTTCACAGAATTCAAGTAATGTCCTACAGGTATATCCTATGAGCTCTCCACGATAAGAGGCTACATCCGTGCTCATAATTGCAAATGAAAACCCTACGGAACCCATAATTCGTAAATTAGTTCATGCCATCTCAAGAAGTTAGTTTAAGAGCATCGCTCATAAACTAGACTTGAAAAGGAGATATATGTAAAGTATATGCTTACCTGATACCATATAATAGATCTTATATCTTTGTTCGCTTCGCTCACATAGTGAAGAACTCACCACCCTCTCCCCTCCATCTTCTCTTTCCGTCTCTGTGCCAACCAAGCCTTCTTACACTCCCTATACGCCTCAAAGTACTCATTGCAAA
Source organism: Saccharomycopsis microspora (assembly GCA_031125455.1). Lineage (NCBI taxonomy): Eukaryota > Fungi > Ascomycota > Saccharomycetes > Ascoideales > Saccharomycopsidaceae > Saccharomycopsis > Saccharomycopsis microspora. The sequence continues at coordinate 372,229 of JASTUJ010000012.1, read as the reverse complement.
TAGTTTTATTTTCCCGTCCATTTATTTCCAAACATCTCACGCTCATTCTAGAACTCTCAGCACACGGGTCGTAGAATTTGGATGGCTCTTTGGCATTGAAATTTGCAGTATGGAGCAAAGAATTTGGCAGGTCTGGATAGAACTTATATTCGTTGGACCCTGTGAAATCGACTTTTGATTTGTCATAAAGTGATGAGTCTATCTCTTTGTCAGACATTTTGTATATTAAAAGACCTAATTGCTAGGGTAAATTGGGGGGTAGTTCTTGCTTAAGAACTATGCAGTTGGTTGACAAATGACAGGGCTCGTGACCACCCATACACTGGGAGTTTACTTGAAGAGAAGAATCTTACAGCACATCATTAACGATTGGTTAATGTATTCTTCTGATAGATCAACAATGATTTTAGAGCTTTGAAGTTGTAGGGAAAGTTTTTTTTTGTTTAAGTACCATATATGAAGCTAGAGATATACTACCTTCAGAAGTCAAGGTGAAATCGCTGTTTTTTTGGATTTCTTTGATTTTTGGTGTTCACATACATGAAAATTGTCTATTTGAGAGCTACTAAGAACGCACTCGAATTGCTAGTACTAGTAATCCACTACACAAAGAAGAACCTACAAGAGAGTAAGTAATAAGTGGAAATCAATAATTGAGGAAGTAAATGTGTATCTAGTTGTACGATAGCTATAGCAGTAGTTGTGATAGCAAGGTATGGGACTATTGGCACTTGTTAACAGAAAAACATTAACCCTAAACCGATCTTAAGAGAGATTCAAATCTCATTGTTAGGTCTTGTAAATGACAGCCTCTGGTTCATAAATAAGATATAAAAGAGTGACAGTATTTGTTCGGGTGTAGCGAGACAATGATATAGTATATACTCCCAATATATGGAACTTTCTATGACTTGTACATACATGAAGCTCCAGATGTTGCTTTGATAGTATGAGAAAATATTCAACGATATAGCATGAGACCTCTCATTTCGTACGTATAGTTAGTATACGAGGGGAGAGTCAGGAGAGTCCTGCTATGCTTGCCTCCTTCGTGTATCAGGTTTTACCCACCGAAAAAACCCTCACCCTCACCTTCTTCTCTCCCCACTCCACCTCCACCACCTCCCTCATCACATCCAAAAACTCTGGATAGAAATACCCCCCCACCCCCCTTCGCGCCACCTCAAACCTCTTCCTAATCTCTTCTCTCATTCTGCCATCCACAAACCCAATCGACCCAAAACAGGATTCTAACATCCTCAATGTCTCTCTGGTCAAAGGGATATCCCATATATTGTTAAACACTAAAGAGATATGGTTATAAGCATATACTCTCAGAAAAACCCATCTCTTTAGAGCCACCACCAAGAACACCATATCAGCGCCAAAGAGATCAATCTTAGCGTTCCTCTTTTCTTGGTCTACGCCACTGTATACGCGCTTTGCATGGTTGCGCTCTACCAAAGCCCACGCATGATCTACAGATGAACAGCGAGACATGGCGCTCATTACTTCGCCACAGATCGCCACAGACATCACAACGGTTTGAACTACACGATACGTCATGGATTTAGGTGTATAAATATTCATTACATACTGGAGGAACTGGCCAGTCCACTCACGCGAGGGCCACATACCAAAAAGAGAAGTTGAGTGGTACGACGCCCGAAGTTCCATGAAGTATTCGGCTTTTACGGGGATGACAAGGACTTTGATTGCGTTAGCGAGAAGAAGGGTAGTATTTTCTTGCTCGTATTTGTCTACGAGTTTACAGTAACTTTGAAGCATACATAGGATGGGGTAGCCCGAGGGATGCCGCTCCATCGTGAAACGGATAGCGGCATCTGCCTCGCGGTAGGAAGATATAAAGGGGGGGGAAGGGGGCATGCAACTCACAAGAAGGGTTTCAATTGGATGGCTTGTAAAGATGCTCCTTGAGGATATCCCTTGTTAGATGATTTAACTGACGGATTATAATCACCGAAAGGAGGCACTGATCGAATTTTTTAGAAACTATATGCTGGTAGCTTTAGTGTGGGCTCAATCTCAATTATTAGGTGTCGCCAAGTATCAATATACTGAGTTTATCGAGATGATGTGAAGAAAGAAGAATCGGTTAGGAAATGAGAGATCTCAAGGCTGTAAGGTTTCAAGAGTTGAAAACTCCAAGAAAGCTCCAAAAGTAAGATGAGCAACTGGTTGTACTATTTATACCTGGGAAGGCTGGGAAGACTTGAGATTATAAAAGCCATGTGATATTATATGAAGATTGATTATTTGCAGAGACCAACATATTCCTTTAATTTTGGTTTATTAGGTCTTAAAGTATTTTTGAAGTTTGATGAGATGGGTGTAAGTGCCTATGTTGTGCTTAAGGAGGACGATTAAGGATTGCATGAAAGCACAGTCTTCAGACCATTCTCGATAGCCAGATGAGGTACAATTAGAATAAAATGCTATCAAGTTTTTTATTTTTCGATATTTCGTGTTTTCTCAATTGAGAGTCTGAATATCTGCGTTGGTAAGGCGTGGTGGTCCTTTAGTGTGAGCACCATTAGTAAACTAGCTATAAAATCTAACCTTTCTGCATCATAGAGAACTTGTAATTTTTTAATCGAATACATATAAATATATTCAAACATCTTCACTTGAACATTCTTATTGTATTGACTAAACACCCAAAATCAGTAAAAATGCTAGAATCTTGTCAAAGACAACATCATTATTTGTGTGAAAATTGAGCTCATGTAAATATCAATTCTGAGTTCTCAAAATTGAAAAAAAAGGTTTTCGGAATCATCTGGTTAAGGAAAGAAAGTTTTTTATGAATTTCTCAGGCTTACGTAGAGCGAGAGAAGTGGCATCTAAAGTGCATGCTCGTACGTGAAACAGGAAGCTCAGCGAGAGAGTTGAAAAATTCAACTTCACGACGATTGGTAACAAGAGTGGCCTCTGTTTCAATAGTAATCTAACAGGGTTGCTTAGCAGCATGATATAGTAAACTTTAAGTATGAGCGAAGGGGTGATAGTGTGAAAGCTTTACCGTGAACACCAACACTTGTAATGGCCAAAGCCCTTCCTTGAGCTCAGCCTTGAAGAGTAGTTGCGAAATTATCTGCAAACGGAAATATCAATGACACAATGCTTATGAATATTTACACTTTTTAATCTCATGAGAAGGACGTGTTTTCATTCTCTTTGCTGAATAATTGTTGACAAAAATGTTCATTAATTGAATACATAACTTCGTAGATGGTGTCTAGTATCTGAGCGAGTAAAAAGTGCATAAGTGAGAATCGTATAAAGATCATATCTTCATCTCTTCGGTTGCTAATGAAGATGCCGATGAAGGTGCTGCTAATGAAAGTGCGGTAAGTGCAGTAAAACCAACACACTCTGACTTGCTTGACCCGTGAAAGTGCTAGCTTATTCCCCTTCGAAAAAACCAGCAATCGCACAGTTCGGGTGTATCACATACATCACCCCTCCTGCCCCCTCTCCTTCCTCCCCTCTCACCTCCATCAAGATACGATCTTTCACCAACCTCTTCAAAACCTTTCTACACAACTTCTTCTCCTTCAAATACTCCTCCTCGCTATCCAAAGAATCTTCGATATTATTCAAATACCCCTCGATAATGTCCCTCCCACTCAACGCCCCTGCAGCTATATCGTCACCCCCCTCCTGCGCTGCACGTTTCTCGCTCTCTCCGACTTGTCTCACAACAACGTTCATTATCAGAATGTATTTGTCGTATGTAATTGCGTTGACTTTGTTCTTTTCCTGAGCCTCTTCAGTCTCAGCCTCCTCTTCTTCCTCTTCCTCCTCATCTTTCCCCTCTTCACCCACCTCGATATCATCTTTATCCACTCGAATGATGCTATCCTTCAACAAAGAATAAGCCTCCTCCACTAACTCGGGCGTAATGACATTACTAGTATTCGCCTTAGCAATGGCTTCCAGAAGCCGAATCATCGACTCCAACTGCCGAACAGTGATCCGGTAGCTCAGTCTTCCGTACCCCTGGGCATCTCCGGCTCTCAAATCCTTATAAAACTCAACCAACTTCTCCCGGGCTCTTCTATTCATCTTGGGCTTAAAAGTTTTTGCGTACTTTATATATCTCGCCACCTGGGTGGCCGAGTAAGGAGAGTCCACAAAAACATCTCCTCCCATGTGCAAATCCACTATGAAGCTCAGAACTTGTGTATCAATTTGCTCATTACAGTCGTCCAACACCACAAAAAACAAGTCGAAACGCAGCATGATAGGCGCCGACAAGTTGAGATTTGCTCTCAAAGATTGCTTTCTGTTGTATCTGCCCCCTATAGGGTTTGCAGCCGCCAAAATAGACGTTCTAGCATTCAACGTAGCCTGTATACCAGCCTTGGCTATGGAGATGGTCTGCTGCTCCATGGCCTCGTGGATCGCTACCTGGTCGCTCAAGTCCATCTTATCAAACTCGTCAATGCAGCAAATACCATTGTCCGCAAGCATCAAAGCTCCTGCTTCTATCAGGAACTCCCCAGTCTCCTCATCCTTAATCACCGCTGCCGTCAAACCAGCAGCAGAAGAAGCCTTTCCCGAAGTGTATATGGCTCTAGGAGCAAACGATGATACGTATTTCAAGAATTGGGACTTGGAAGTGGACGGGTCTCCAACTATACACACATTGATGTCCCCTCTCAAATTGATCCCCTCAAGAGTGGTTTTGTGTACCCCCCCCAAGAGCTGAAGCAAGATCCCCTTCTTTACAGTCTCGTGCCCATACACTGCTGGCGCAATCAGCTTGACCAAGTTGTCGTATATGTGGCTATCATCCACCATATCTTGTAACTCTTTAAGTTCTTCCTGTGTCAAGGAATTCAAGTAGACTTCCTGCTCTTGCTTCTCTTCTTTGTCTTCACTCTTTCCCTTGGAAAGCAGCGTTACATGCCCAGCCAAGAAGGCGAGCTTGTAGGTCAAGTCACGAGATCCAAGCAGACTCAACCCGGAGACTCCCGAGCTTCCCGAGTCGCCGGCTTCTCTTTTCTGGGTTGGCTTCACGCCGGGGAGACCAAGTTGGGTGACGTCAGGGACCACGATGGCTATACCCGATATTTTTACCTCATCTCCGGGCTTAGCACGCTCGACCATTTCACCACGGAGAATGACATCGAGGGTGCGCGGCATCGAGCCAGCGGGGATCTCACTTGGGTTCTCCTGTAGCTTTACTTTTTGCCAGTCCACAAACTGGGATTTCTGGATATTCAACGTCCAGTATGATTGGTTCTCGCACTCTGGGTTTGGGCATCCCGCAGGCTCAGTGTAGCGGAACGTCTGCTCAACGTTCTCCACCACGGCTCTGCAAAGATCACACGTGAAGCAGGCTCTGTACAACTCGGGGCGTACCTCGCTCAGTCGGGTGACGGTACCTGAGACCAGCATGAGCAGGCCGATCTTCTCGGAGCGGATATCGCGGATTCGGTGGACCGTGGGGAGATTATAGATGGAGATCTGGAAGATGCGCTCTCCGGTCTCCAACGCCGACGCCGTGCTTCCCAGCGTAGTGGTACCTTCCTGGGTGCCCACAGCGCCATTTCTGAGAAGATCAGGGAGATGCCGCTTGATGACGCGCTTCAAGCCGCTTTGAAGAAAGGGGAGAAACCGGTATAGTTGATCGGAGATAGCAGATGCAAGAACACCGTTTTCACGAGTCACAAGATGAGCATAGTTCACATATAGCGTACTGAGCTCGTACATTTTCATGGCTTCGAGCTGCGCAAGGTATGGTCTTGTCTGGTCTCCTTCAGAAGAGATTTCTGAAAATTCTTCAAGAAATTGCTCGAACGCTTCGCGAACCTTTTCTCCAGTCACATCTTGGACTCTTTCGACGACCGAGACGTTGTTCCGACGAAGAGACTCTACAGGGCGTGCGTCGTCGGTGGGCTCTGGCGCCTCACTTGACGCACTCTGAAGATTGACAGACGAGGGTATATTGTCTGAGGGGAGATCAATGTCAGCTTGAGATGAAGACATTTTCTTTATTCTGGATATGGTTTTTGAATGATGAGTTTTTTGGAAATTATGGTGCGTTATTCGAATTCTTTTTTGGGGTTTATCTGGTTGATTTAAGTGGTGAAATTATTTCCTAAAGTGGTGGGCGATTTTCGCGTCGTGCATGAGCGCGTTCACTTTCACTCTCATTTGCTTTGCTCAAAATATGTTCAAGCAAACCGAAGCCCAAATACAGTTTTTATCAATTATCGCTAATAATCATTATCATGCACATGTATTTTTATGTATGACCAGAGTAAATACCTCAATGGAAAGTGTACTGTGTCGATAAGCTTGAAGAAACGAGCTAGAAAGTGGCCTTGTGATGTATATTTATTCGTATGAACAGGCTAAGCGCATTGATGTGTTACTACTTTCGAGCCAAGAACAGAATCGTTTCAATTATAGGTCTGGTAGCTAGCGCAGCCTGTGTTTAGCGAATACTCTATTGAGATCTCGAAATTGAAAGAACTAGTAGAAGCGATATGACTGACCATTGAAGAATCAAGTCAATTAAAATCTGAAACTGAGAGATTTACTAAATGGGTCAGAGCCGTGCTCCTCAGACGTATATCATCAAAGCTAAAACACCTACACCAAACTCATGAGCCAAACCCATACCAACCACAACAATCTCTTACTTGGCTTTGTTTCCTGGGTTGTCTCAAACTTAGTCTTAGCCTGTTTCGAAGTCTGACTCTGTCAGTGGACTCAAATGACTAAAGACGTTCGAGTTTTTATCGTTAATCTGGATGGATGCATCCCAGAAAGCCCCCCTATGACCCAAAACTATATAAACGGCTTCTGAATTTGAACACATAGATAACTATAGTTGTCATATACAATAATGTATCATTTTATATAGCCAGTCTACACTCAAATCCGTAAAACATCATAATATACAAAGTGAACGTTGAGATAAGGTGAAAGGATAAACAATCTCCCGATAATCACTCACCTTTCATCGATTAAATTAGATCTCGCTTCGTTCAACCGAATTTAATGTCTCCTCAGACTCCTTCTCACCCTCCCCTTCTTCTCCCCGATACTCAGTCTCGTCCTGCGTTTCACCTTCTCCTTCAACTCCTCGTCATTCTCATTCTCTGATAAGTGCAGTGGACTTGAACAATTCAGATCTACCGCGACCTTCTCTATACTCTGGTGGAACTCCTTGAGTGGCAACAACTCAAATTCCTGATAAGCGTCCCCATCTCTATCTATTATAACCTTCTGGTCAGGAACCTGACGTGCCTCTCTCTCCTCATCGCTCTCTCCAGAGTCTTCACTCAACTCTTCCAATTCATCCAATTTGTCTAAATCGTAAAACTCACCTAGTTTTTCGCGTATATCGTTAGCAGAGAAAACGTTTTTTTCGTCAGTATTTATCGCATTGAGAATAGAAATCATGTGGAACATCTTATTACGTCCACACGGTTTAAATTGACATATTGCTCGAAGAAGTGCGGTTTCTTCTTGCAATGTCCATTTTTTGGTCATTCTGGTGTATAGCTAGCCCTACAAGTTATACCTTGGTGTATAGTTTGGTTAGGCTGGTATAGGTTCGTGGATTGGTGTTTACTGTTGGTGCCTTTAGCATTCATTTTTTGTTTTTTTTTGCTAGGGGCACTACACACACGAGAGCTCAACATGTAGGGGTATTGAAACTGTAGATTTCTGGAGGTTTAATAGATCGTAAAACTGGATATAGCGCCAGATTAGGTCAAAGAAGTAAAAAAAAAGCTTTTGTCTCCTCTTAAACCTGAAATAAATCATTCATCAATGGCAATCTGGTGACTAACAAAAACCACTCAAAAAACGGGGGAAAAGTTGACAGTCAAAATAAAATATTAGTGAAAAAAATGAAAAATCACAGCACCCTATAGCCATGGCCAAGAAGACAAAGAAAGACAAAGAGGCAAAAAAAGCCCGCATGGCGGCCAAGAATGAGAAGGCCAAAACAAAGGCCGACACGAAAAACAAAAAGTTGGCCAAAAAACAGGGTCTAGATGAAGAGGATCAAGACATTGATGAGATCCTCAAATCGTTCCAAACACAGCAAGAACAGTTTGAAGAGGTCCACATTGACAAAGTAGAGAAACCCCGTATCTGTACAAACCCTGCAATGGTAGCTAGCCCTCTTCATAACCGTAGAGAACTCTTTCTCTTTGGAGGCGAAAGCACAAATTCGAGTGGATTAACGATTTTCCACAATGATTTGTACACTTACTCTACAGAATCAGACATATGGAGACGTTATATACTGAAAAACTCTCCCCTCCCCCGTTCTTCACATGCTATGTGTGCCCACCCTAGTGGTATTATTGTTCTTTTTGGTGGAGAATTCTCTTCCCCGAAACAGAATACGTTCTACCACTATGGGGACACCTGGATTCTCGATCCCGAAGAAAAAACCTGGGCCAAAGTAGAAGGCAAGGGACCTCTGCCTCGGTCTGGTACTAGAATGTGTGTTTGGAAAGGCTGTATACTTTTGTATGGAGGCTTCCGAGACTTGGGGGTTTCTACTACGTATCTTAGCGATTTGTGGGTATTTGACGTAGCTAACTATAAGTGGAAGCAGGTGGAATTTCCTCCCCACCACCCTCTCCCAGACGCAAGATCTGGCCATCTGTTTGTATCGTACCCAGACTCAGAAAACGGGGGCGCCGTGTTGTGGGGTGGCTACACTAAAGTGAAAGCCGGAAAGGGTCTCCAAAAGGGTAAGCACTTGACGGACACCTGGTTGCTCAGAATGAAGCTGGATCTCAAACTGGTTCGCTGGGAAAGACGCAAGAAGCAAGGTTTCGCGCCCCTGCCACGTGCGGGGTGTAGCTTGGTGCAGCATGGTCTGAAGCCTAGATACGTATTATTTGGAGGTGTATATGATACCGAAGAAACCGAAGAAAGTTTATCTTCTGTGTTCTACAATAACCTTTTTGTGTATCAAGGAGAGACGAACAAATGGTTCAGCCTAAGTTTGAGAGCTCAGAAGAAAAAGCAAGAGAAGACTAAGGCTAACGTAAGAGACGATAGAGAACAGGAACTCGAGGCATTCTTGAACCTGATTTTAGAAAAGAATAGCATCCAGGATGATGCTGAGGATGATGCTGCTTTGGCCCAGCTGTTGGAACGCTTGAGGGTTGAGGAGGACCGCAGTTACCCGGTCTCGGGAAAATTGCCGCACGAGCGGTTCAATGCGGTTACGTGTGTTGTAGGAGATACCTATTTTATATACGGGGGACTATGGGAGTGTGGAGAGAAGGAGATGGCTATAGATTCTATGTATGGTATTGACTTGGCTAAGCTTGATGGGGTCAAGATTTTTTGGGAAGATTTGAGTGAGGTGGAGAGTGCCAAGGAGGCTGAATTTGAAGACGATGAGGATGAAGAAGATGATGACGAAGATGATGAAGATGATGATGAGGAGGAGATTGAAGATGCAGTATTACTTACCGAAGAGGGAGAAGAGGAGGAGGAAGAGGAAGAGGAAGAGGATGAGATGGAAGTGCCAGATGAGAGACCATGGCTTCCGCACCCAAAACCATTTGAGAGTTTGCGGAATTTCTATTTGCGTACTGGAGCCCAATTTTTGGAGTGGAGTATTTCTAGCAACAGGGGGGCCAGGGGAAAGCATTTGAAGAAGGCGGCGTTCGATTTGTGTGAGGAGCGGTGGTGGGAGAGAAGGGAGCAGGTGGGGATTCTGGAGGAGCGGTTGGAGGAGATGGGGGGTGTGGGAGAGGTTGTGGAGAGGGGGGAGAGGGGTAAGAGAAGATAGCTTCTCTCGAGCGAAGCGGGGGAGCGCGCCTATATGCTATATCCCTCTTAGTCATTGTGCTGGAATAGGTGTACCATTTATAGATTTTTTTTACAAGCAGGCTTTGTCACTAGTTCTATATTTTACGTAGTGTTTGACTTTTTCAAATACCGCCAGGAGTGATACTGCGTGCGGTGTTTTCCGAGATCATACATCTTTTCTGAATGATGAGTGAGCTACGATGACCGGCTTATTTCGTATAGAGTCTATGATAATATTAAGATCACTGTTTTGTAGTCTATATCAGCAGGGAGTGATATATATTCGGTTTAAGCGACCCTAGTAAGTCTAACGTCAGTATGGTGCGGTGCCGGAAAGCAAAAGCTGAGTACTACAACAAGTAATCTCAAGACCCCTCTCAGTCTCCCGCACGCTACATGCCCTCTCACAATTTCGAGATTTAATAGGCTTTTTCTAGATTCAAGCAAAAGCCCATATTTAGGTTGAAATTTAGTAAGGGTATGCATAAACGAGTATTTTCTGCGATTTTGAGAAATTGGTGTGTTCCAAATTGAATGCGCCATATTCTGATTTACAAGCGCCATTCAATAATCAGAATGCCTTACAAGCTAAGAGATTGGCTGTTTGATTGACTCGTTTGACTGCAAGGTTTTGTTTTGTTCAAAAACTAACTAGATACATCTTTTATCTTCTCTACGCTACAACCAACCAAAATTATAGTATAAGAGAAATTGTCTGACTGAGAATCCTAGCTGGGCATTTATGAACAAGCAGATAGAATAGGATTGGAAAGAGTTGAAAACTTGTATCTTGTAGACACCGATAATAGAATAGAAAGATCAATACAGAAAGAGACTCAGTGTACAAACAATGAACAGCGTACTGAAAGAATACAATTTTTGGCAGGATTCAAGGCCCTTCAGATACCAACGATATAGTTGGCTCCAGAGAAATGAGCTCATACTGAAACCACTGAGTTTGTTTATGAAACCTAACTAATTCGCTAAGAATGAGTGTTGGCCCGGTGAGCAGAACTGTCAATTCGCTTCGCTGATCAGCAGTTCGCTCCGCTCATCAGTAGCTATGCGCTCAAGTCAAAAGAAATCCACCCCGGCCAAGCCAACTCCTCCCTCAAAATCCCCCTAAAGTTCTCCACCAAAAACTTCTCTACCTTCCCCACATTCTTCAACACGGACCCATACAGCTGGTTCCCCCTCGTCCCCCCACCTATCTCCGACTCAATTTTCACATCCCTAATAATCTCGATACGCTCCTTCCGGCCACTAGAAAGCACCATAGGATTACTATTGTGCCGGACACTCGGAGATATCGGTGCTCTGGCTTCATCATCGTCTACATCGCACAAAAACGAAAGGTTAACCAAATGGCGAGCATATGCTATAACCACCATCGAATGTATTCTTAAATCTGTTACTTTCAACTGGATGGGTAGCTCTATGAAACTCTCAGAAGGATAATTCAAGAGCAAGTTCGTGGCCACTTCGATAACCATATCTCCGCTATAATCCAACTCTGCGGTTATTTGGACATCTTTGTCGTCCTTTTTACCAACTTTTCGATGGGACGAGATGGACAGAGACTCCGAATTTGAGTCTGATTCGTCATCTGACTCGTAAAACTCGGGTAGAGGGTCGCCAATGTGTCGTACTGTGATAGCAGGGGGTTTTTCGCCAATGTGAAATCGGGTGACTTTGACGTCTTTGATGAAGCTGGGGAGGGTGACTTTCTGGAGTTGGGTGTCGAGAAAGTCGCGAATCTGGTCATTGAGTAGGGTGTCTGATGAGAGAACGTCCCAATTTATTTCGAGGGACATTCTTAATAGAGGTCTATTTTTTTAGCATATACTCAAGTTTATGCTGCCTTGGGCTCAATTGAAGTACAGTGAGGATCAATCAGAGAAGACTTTCAAGAAAAACAATTGATAATCAACTCCAAATAAGATCAAAGTATGCTTATAGGCTTATAAGTGTAAATCAGGTGTGCTCAAGTTTTATATAATATTTTATAAATTATTTCTCCTCTGCAACATGCTCAGATACTCCTTGAGTAGGACCAGCTTGACAGCATCCCACATAAAACTATCCATTCCCAAGAGAAAATTCTTCGATCTTTCAAACCAAGAATATACCATAAAAAAAAGAGTTGCGTGAGTTCACTTGCTTCCACCCGTTTTCAGATACTCTAACTAACGCTAGTGAGCACCCCCACATTCTATTCAAAGTTGTGTCCAATGTCGCAGACTACTCAAAATTTGTTCCATATTGCACAGACCTGTTCGTAAATGTCAGAGATCACAAAGATCTTCCCTTAGAGGGGGGTTTTAGTGTGGGTTTTAAAGAGTACAATGAGAAATTTGTGTGCCGAATCAAGTGTGAAGATGACAAGGAGAAAAAATTGGTGGAGGCGGTTTCTGTATCAGATGCTTTGTTCGAACATTTGAAATTGCAATGGTTTATCGAAGCCGATCCTCGGAGACCGGGAGGTAGTAGAATGTCTGTGCTTCTCAACTATAAGTTTTCGAATCCGTTGTATAATGCTGTGAGTTCCGCTTTTGCACCAAAATTGACGGACATCATGACGAAGGCATTTTGTGAGAGGGCGAGGGAAGTTGCCAAGGAAGCCAACGAGCGAACCAAGTGACTGTTGCCTTTGCTTCCTGGCTGGCATTTCTGGTGGAATTACTAGTGGGTTTAGTGGATGTAGAAATGTTGCTAATATCACTGATGTTTCTGTGTCAGTAGTGTGCATTCTAGTGGTCCTCCCAGTGAAGTAGATTATTACAGTTGGGGGTGGGGATGATGATGTGTTGATTTCGGTTAGCTCGAATTTTAAACAAGCTTAGATAGCTGGTGAAAAAGACAAAGTGAAGCCGACTGATAGACTTCTTGTAATGTCGGGTGTATGAAAGCAAAAATGAGGGTGAATCTTAGAGTTCTGAGTGTTTGAGTTCCAGTGAAAATACGATAGAGAAATATTAGCTGCATCCCATACTCCAAAATAAAGCTAACATGGTTAGCATAATGATAGACTTGTACATGTGTTTGTAGACATTACTACCTATAGAACCAGTTCTACAAATCAACACAAGATTGAAAATGTGAATAAATGCTTATTGAGCCCAGATGTTCAATCTGGAAGAACACAGGAACACCAAAGATGACCAGTTTACTGGTTTTTGTAGTGTTAACATCAACTAAAATACAACCCCTCCCTGTGGAATCCCAACAACAATTTCAAGAACTCCAATTGGTCACACTTACTCGATCTGGTCTCAGCCAAGCCGGTTTCTTTGAGCACATTAGCAATCTTCTCCTTAACTAAAGTTTTATAATCGATATCCACATCCATTTCTATGTCACCGTCAGCACTATTTTTGCTCTCATACTTTCTATAATTCTTCTCTAATGATTCCAATACAGAAGAGGTTTTGAAACCAGCTGCCAAAGTTTTATTCTTACGCAAAAAACACACACGCAATAATCCGTCCCACTCCTCAAATTTTATGTTTGGTCTAGGACTCTTCACTTCTATGCGTACCACGGAACTCTCAACTTTTGGAGGCGGTCTGAAATTGTTTTTACCCACTTTCATAATATGGCTGACATTAGCCCACATTTGTACATTTGCGCTCAATCTGCAGTACAATGAGTCTCCTGCCTTTGCTACCAAACGCATAGCAAATTCTCTTTGGAACATAAGAATAGACACTCTGGGAGGATTTGGCTGATTGAGAAGTTTGAACACTAAGGGAGATGAGATCTGGTATGGGGTGTTACTAATGCATACATCGAAGTACGGAAGGTCTGTTTTGATGCAGTCTCCTAGAAGTATTTCAAGCTTCTTTTCTTCAGCAGTTCCTCTTACACGCTTAGTAAGCTCTGCAGCCATCCGGGGGTCCATTTCCACAGCAATCACTTTCTTGGCTTGCGGTAGTATTCTCACAGTAAGATTTCCGGTACCTGGACCCACTTCAAGGATAGTATCTGAAGGTCTTATTTCTGCTTTATCAACAATTCCTTGTGCGATCATAGGGTTTTTCAAAATATGCTGACCAAGGTCTGTATTGAACTTGAACACAGTATTGACCTGCTTTGTTGCAGGCTTGGATATACTGGATTTTCCCAGCATTTTTCTAGTAGTTTTAGCCATGATAGTTGTGGATTTTTCAATACGAACAAAAAAAAATTTATGACGGCACGTGACTCGATGAGATGAGGTGTTGAAGCATACTACTCAGCAGCGATTTCGAAAGTTTTTCGATATTTGAAGTGCTGTGAGGATCGTTACTTATATGCTGAAATTTCAGAGTGGTTGGTGTTTTTTAGTGTAGATACACCGTCTCTATTTTTATCCTCTATGAAATATTTCATGTCAAGAGTTAGATCCAGCCTCAGTCTAAACATGAAAATACCCACGCAACTTCTACGAAATATACACTCTGGGCCAAAAGTTCCGCTTAAGAGCATAAAAATGGGTAGCGGAGTGAATAGACCGCAGAAAAGGGTTGAGAGAGAGGTGAAACCCAAGCCTCCTTCTCAAGAGACTATTGCAGTGAAGGCATTGATGTGAGTTACGAATGATAATTAAAGTGGACTTGAATAAGTCTATAAAATGGCTGTATGTTTATTGTACAACGAAAATACTAACGAGCCTCTTCGGTGTGCTTTTAGCAGGCTTTTCTGTGGTCACCTATGGCCCAATGTTTTACCATGTTTGTGAGTATACTATATATCTCCTTCTTTTTTCTACCTTCAATAGCCACTAACGAGATGTCATAGGAGATCAGCCAGAGCCAAAGGCGATGTCTATAGGAGAGATGCTTCAGATAGAGGCTGAGAAGAGAAAACAGTTGAAAGAGAAGAAGTTGATGGAGAGAGCGGTCACTGCTGAAGAAAAGAATGAAGAGCAGAAATCAGAGGAGAAGTCAGAAAACAGCAAAAATGTAAAATGTGCTGAGGAAAAGTCTGGTTGGAGTAAATACATCTGGTTTAAGTGAAGTGAGGGCTTGCGGTTTGGATATTCAACCTGTAAGTCATAACTGAGGTTAATACGATGATATTTCAAATTCCAAAAAGAAAGCGTTGTAGTAAAACTGCCTACTTCGGACTTCGAGGCGCGATACTGTATACAATTTATAGAAGCCGATCTTACAAAGAAACAGAAAAATAAATAGATAAACTTAATGCTGAGACTTTATGAACGAAGGCTCACACTATAAGATTAACGTCAGTCCAAAAAAAGTGATCTATATGAACCACCACCAACTAAAGAGAGCGGTGAGAATTCCTATTCAAATAGAGAAAAAGTATAAAATCAGACTAACTCGATAGAAACCCCGGCTGCTCATCCTGTTCTGAGTGTCAATTTGTGAAATGCTTTATCTGCTCATGTTGATTTGCTTCACTGATAATAATCCTCCCTCACTCCTTCGAAATCCATAACCTCTTTATACTGTACATTTGTATTACCAAGCAAATACTTTACATCCTCCATCGGAACGTGCTTATACGACGCTGATCGCCAACTTGGGTCGTTGGTCTTTGTGAGAAGCTTCTTCGAAACCCCCTCCACAAAATCTGACATCACTGGGTGCAGCATGATATTTTCTGCCAAAATGAGCTCTTTACTGAGACATTCCCTAATAGAGTGCTTTTCTGAGTAAGCATACAACCCACACGTCATAGCTAACGAGATTGAGGATTTTGAAGAGAGACTAGCGATTATCTCCTTAGCAAAAGGATCTTCGTCTTTCTCCAAAGCACACATTATCTCATCAAAAGTTTTGTATACAAAAGCTTTATCAACCACCGACTTTTGATTGGGCGTGAGAAACTTGTTTGGTTGAGGATCTTCTGCAAATTCAGACAAAGCGTTTCTTACACTTTCATACGTATAACTTTCTAGTGAGTGTAGTCTTTTAGTCAAATCTTCTAACTTGCTGCTCTTTACAAAGTGCGTGGCAAAGCCCATTCCTACATTATCAGAACCGTAAACTGAGGCGCCCGTAAGACCTATATACTTGCCCACCGGCCCCATCCGGGTAAGCGTGAAACTGGTGCCGACATCTGAAAAATATCCAATGTCCATTTCGGGCATTGCGAGCCGCGTGCTTTCAGTGCACACCCGGAACATCCCGTGACACGAGATCCCAACTCCCCCTCCCATGGTGATTCCGTCTATATAGCTTACAATGGGAATAGGGTACACAGCACACAAATAGTTAAGAGAATACTCTTTATAGAAAAACTCAATGGCAGATGCCGTCTCCTTTTCAAGAATGAACCGCGCTGCTTGGGCAACATCTCCCCCTGCGCAGAAGGCACGTGACAGCGACGACTTGATGATTATAAGGTTACCGTTTAGCGAGCCTTTGAGAAGACCAAGAAGTGCGTCTATCATCTCTGTGTTGAGAGAGTTGAGCTTTTTAGGTCTGTCGAGGGTTATGGTTAGGACTTGGTTTGAGGTTGAGGAAAGAATTAGGTCTGTCATGGAACTGATTTGGAATTGGGTCTTGAGTATATTATCTCAGGAGATATGATGTGATTTGATTGATATAATATATTTTGGTATATCAATAAGACAAAAGAAGAGGCGTTGAGTATTGTATTTTAAAAGGTCAAATTATTATACACTTGACCAAATGCGGGGTAATGATGAGCATCGATGCTATCCATTGATATTGAGCAGCAGCGCATTTGGCTAGTACACTTATATGTCTATCATTCATTATATGAAGTGTACGGCTAGGGATTCTTCGATAGTTGTAGATCTATATATAATTTTATATATATGTAGAAAATCAATGTGTATTCAGAACTATTTCTATACTCAATTAAGTGGACCTGGTGGCCTGGAATACATTGCACCTATAACGCCAGATGGACCTGAAATTTCTGGGTCTGGCACGTCTTCCGCCGAAGATGGCCCAGTAAAGTGTCGCATCAGAATCAACGAAGTGTCGACATTTATGTTAGCTATAGGTCTAGCTGCTAGTGCTCTATCAAAAACAATCAACACCACTGAACATTGCTCCTTATGTAGGTATACACAACTTTTGCACTATTTGAGATTATGCTGCCTCCAATATACTACAGTGAGAAGTGAGTTAGCTTTGCCAACACCACAAACTAGAGCACACCAAAAAGTAAGCATTCAAACCAAAATATACATATGCATATGAAAATACTATCCTGTACTCGAAATAATGCCCTTATACGAATACACACCCTTCACTATCCTCTAACCGCACTCCGGAAGAAAACACTAACCGCACTCCACTTCGAGAGGCATCTAACAGCACTGTTGAGATCGAGATTATCCCCAAAATATCACCAAAAGAGGTGAAAAAAAAATGCTTTTCAATAACCTCTACGCATCTCTCTCCCTGCCAAATCTTGCTGAGACGTTCCACGCGTCGGTGCAGTCCAAATCCCCCGAAGACCCGGAGAAACACAGCTATGAGTACGAAGACATATTAAAACAGAAGAGTAGTGTAAATTATAGTATTCTGGACATTCTTGCACGGGCTTCTGATGTCATAGTGAGCAATAAGATCACACCAAAGACAGAATATAACGGTTTTGCTATACACTTATTGCTGATTGTGTTTCTACTTGTATGGCTTGTTTGGTCTTTTTTTCCTCAGCAGTGGTTCAACCACATTGGAATATTTTACTATCCCGATCGGTGGTGGCAATTAGCCATTCTGAGCCATGTTTTGGTGGTTATGGTTTATATTTATATAGGCCTAGCATTGTATAACATAGAAGTGAAGACCGTACCTTTGGATGATTTGCGCACTATTGTAGATGAACACGCTGTGGTTGCCAGTCTGGTTGGTCAGCCTGCTGATTTCGTGGACTTGGAAAGAGACCCTGAAGAGTATTTGTGGAGGGGAACCAGTGGTGTTTGGGATTTGCCTATTACTACGGTTCTGAAGATTTTGTATCTGGATTATGAAAGGTACGAAATCGAATAATCCTAGAGTTGTTGCTTTATTTTTCGCCAGTTAAGAACAATTCATGCGAAGTGAGGTAAATTATCTTACTATGCTTGTATATGATAGCCTATCCAGCGAAGAAGTTGATAGCAGTTTTTTCAAATGAACGACTCTAGCGTGTCTAAAAATGGTCAAGTTGAGCCTTTGATGTTTCTCTAGTTACCATCTGCTAGAAGACTTGCTATTGCTTATGGTGTGTTTTGTTGAACTAGAAGAAGTGTATTATAGTTTTTTGTAGGTTCTTCGTTATACGAGTAGTAAGGTCGAGACCTTAATTTTATCGTGATGTTAATCTGATTTGCTGGATTTGTCAGTATTTAGTAATGTACTTTTTAAGACTCTAGTTTGACGTACAATATATCAAAGAAGGAACAGATTCATAAGTAATAGAGTTCTCAGCTTGGAATATTCAGAAATCGTGTCTGCTTCGTATCAGCATTTCAATACTGCCATACCACCGATGCCACTTTGAGGACTGATTCGCACCTTAGCATCATTTGCAAGTTGGTCACTCTTTCACGATACAGGAAAGGGTTTCGTTGCTAACCAACTGGCCTTAGTACCAGGTTGCAATGTGCTTACATAGTAAATCGTTCATTCGTTCTGTGAAGCAACAAGTACCACTTGTTCTTTACACACACATATCCAAGAGAAAAGCTTCCATAGAGAGCGAACCTCTTCAAAAATACTAGATTTACCTTTACATAAAACTCACTCAGTATACATCAATCGCTTCTGCAAAGTAACGCCCCTGATATGAGCCTATCTCATATCACAAACTCACGAATGCCTGTGAGAAGAGTCCCAATATATATAAATACCTAGTTTCCTAACTACACATATGAGAACACTCAACTCAAATCCGCTTGGCGAAAGTCAAGTTCGCTCCTACAATTCTCCAGCAATATAATATAAAGGCTCCGCCAAGATCATAATAATAAACGCCCGAAGTAAAGTCATAACTCGTGTCCTACCCCTCCCTGCTCAAGCTCCTGCTCAACCCCGGCTTGATATCGTCGTGCAGGCCATCAATCAACCCTGCCACCTCCACGTGCTCACACGACGTCAGTGGCGAGATCTGCCCTACCTGCCCTATCAGTGTAGCCTCTCCTCTTTCTCTCCCCCCCTCCTCACTTTTTTCTCGCCCCCTTCCAAAGGTAAAGAAATCCTCTTCACTATCACTCCCGCTATCGCTGCCCAAAGAAAAGCCAGAAAATTTTCCCTTTTCCTCCTTCGTAAATCTCTGTCCCCTGCCTACTGCCCCTGCCCCCGACATTCCCCCCGCTAATCCGCTCAATCCCCCACTCATACTTCCCCACCCCCCTCCATTCCCCCCTCCACTTACCACAGAGCCTCCCCTACTCAACATTGTCAAATTTCCGAAGCTTCCCGAAAGGTTACCCGCCGAGGAAGCACGCTTTGTAAGCTCGGATTTCTTCGTGGCACCGCCATAGCTCATCGTCTCTTCGGAACTGAGACTCAAGGCCTCGTCGCCCGTCAAAATGAAGCCTTGGCCTTCTTCTTCCATACCTTCCACAGCAAACTCGCTAGGAACATCTTCCACTAAGTCGTCAGGCATATACACCGAGTTATAATCATAAAACCCATATCTTCCACGAGCATTGACATTGTGCAGCATTGCCTCTTCCTCCAGCTCCAGCTCCAGCTCCAGCTCATCGGAAGATTCTTCGCTTTTGAATCGAATTCTGGTTGCTGGAAGCCGCTCTATGATGCTGGGTCCAGCTGGTCGCCCAAATTTCATATTCAGCTTCACGTTGAGATAAACGCCCGACAGCAGAGATGACGTCAGCAGAGCGTCATCGTCAGATAGGTCTTCCAGTTCTCCCAGTTCACTAAAATAATCAACTATTCTACACTGTTCCACCCTGTCATTGAAATGTATGCTTCTAGGCTGGGCACTAGCATTTCGTAAACTGGCGAAACTAGATTTCAAAGTCTTGGGGTGTTTATGCATACTCATTTCGAGAATTTCAGCATGAGCTTGGATTTTATCACTTATTTTACGCAGTTTGAGAATAGGCTTTGGAGCATCGGAATCCGTCATGTGTTCATCAATGTTTTCTTTCTTGAACCGGTATGCACGTGTTCTGACAGCAGATTCGGCTTCTGGAGCACATTTGGGACCATAAAGCCATGATACATCGAAGTCTTTCTTCCAGTTTATACTTTCAGGGGTGACAGTTTTGAGTCCGTATTTGGCTCTGGCCCACGTGCGCCAAGAAGCATTTTCGAGGCGCGACGTCTCGACGCCGTCCTGCTTCTTTTTGCGATCCACTACATACCGCCACAGCTTCAAGATCTCCCGATCTGTCCAATCGTAGCTGAAATAGTCTACTCTATTCTTGGGCTCAATACTAAGGTCGTTATCATCATGCGGCTGTAACGCTTGTTCAGCCTCCGACAACTCTTGCACGTCATCAGTATTGAGATCCACGCTAGAAGCAGTTCCCATGCTTCCCTGGGAACGCTTCATTTGAAGAGGGTCTGCATTGAAGTAGTTTGTATGCAGAAAATCTTCTTCGATAAGCTTCTTTGTGGGGGCTATATAGTGGTCTAGAATCCCCATCAGCGTGGTGCGTCGGAGCGCATACGTCAGAGCCTGGAAGGCTTGGGGGGTTGCTGCGGTCACAGCTCGGGACATGTCTTTTTTGCTGGTTTTTGCTGTTTTTTTGCTGGTTATTGTTGGTTGTGTTTTGATGATATTTTTTGGTATATGTACAGGCGTTAGCCGGCACTGGCTGGCTGGTTAGTATAACAGAAGCGAGCGAAGCTATTTTCTGAAGCTCATCCTTTTCCACCCACCTACAAGGGATAACAGTCGCCTTAGATCATCAGGTATCATAGGCAAGTTTTAGATCAGTAGATAAATGAACAGGAAAAAATCAGAATATGTGATGCTATGAGATTGTGAGGTAATAAGTTTGTGTATGGGCTAGTCAGGTTGTTTCGCACCTTATTAGATGGCTTCTTGTTTATACGCTCATCCTGTTCACTAAGGACTTACCTATGTCATGGCGCTCATTATCAGCTTATATAGCATGGCGTATAAAAGACATAGATGTGACTTAGATACATGCCGTAGTACATGAGATAGGGATGACAGTGTGGGAAAGAGATGAATGGAAGAGTATTCGAAATAGAAAGCATAGACAGTAAAATTGTGCGAAAGTAGTTTATACGTGATCACTTTGATTGATTGTGGTCTTCACATGAAAGTGCATCGGGTTGGACGGATGAGTGAATCAACAAAAAATCACCATACTCACAATACAAGCACATCAGTATAACAAAACAGTCAACAAGACAAGACGTTTCAACAAATAAATCAGCACTCGCTTCGCTTCTGCTAATATACTTGCTTCTCTCATGCACATGCAGTCTCAACCCTCGAGCCTCATGAGTAATATAAAAACATATGAATCGAATAACCATAGCCAGCAAAACCATCAATAATAAACAAAAGCACCCAGTGATAATCCGAATATAAATAATCAAACAGTTAACGGATCACAAAGACACTATCGTTATGACCGAACCATGACCAAATCACCAAAAAGAACATCAGACTGGTTGTGCACATACTCCGGTACCGGACAACAAGAACGAATCCACACACCATAATGAACACCAAAAGCTAGAAAAAAAATTAGAGGGGTGTGCACGGCTGCCGCGGGCCCTAAAATCGCGCCCGCAGGACATACATCACTTGAATTTAGAAAAAGATGAGAATCAGAGGGGATCATGTGGGGTCATACTAGTTTAGTAGTACTATAATAGCGTCAATGTAAAAAAGATGATAAAAGAGGATAGTTTGCACAGAGTAACACCCCAACTAAGAAAAAACTAAGACACATATAAAGATAGCATGGCTGGGCATATTATGTGGAGCAGAATAAAAAAATCCTTGTAAACAAGCGAATCAATAGATCAGCCCGAAGAAAATGACATCATAAACAGATCGCATCAATCAAGAGATACAGCTATTGGTCACCAATAATATCTCTCACTATTCTTCGGGTACTTGGACTGCCCCACATTTAGGCATTTTTTTTTTCTCATAAAATCAACAAAAAACACCCTATAACAAACCCTCAAAGAATGTATGAAGATACTCACTTCACAGTGTATAGGAAATCGTCTGGTTCTATTGGGTCTGTGAATTCACGGTCCTTTCGTAGTGCTGGACGTATGCTTATAACCAACCAAAAAAAGGTTATTTTTGAAAACGGCAAAAATGTGGAGTCGGTCACGTGCATGCACCGGTGCACGGGTGTTATATGCACACAAAACAAAATGTTTGAAAATTGAAGGTATGACCAGATCTTCGGAATCGCCGAGCGTTCGCCGTGACAAGAAGAAGAAGAAGCGGGCTGGAAAACGTGCATCTAAGCGAAAATCTGTCCGAGCTGCTCTACCACAAAAAGGTCGGAAAGACACTGCTGAGGAGTGTGATCCACTCACTGATCTTGAAGACTCTGGTCTCTGGACCGACGTGGAAGCAGACTTGGAGCGCGAAAAGGCACGTCAACAACGCGAGCTTGCTGCTGAGCTTGCTGTTGAAGCCGAGATCGGGCGTCGTGACCAGGAGCGCCTTCTTCAGGCTCAAAAGAACAAGATACACATAGAGAGCCTTCAGCGCGGCGTCCGCGCTGCTCAAATAGGGCCCTTGGTGGACACAGCGTCGGCTGTAGCGTCGGCACCCAAGAGCGCTCTTGAGAAAGACCCACAAAGCTCTGCTCTCTTGAACACCACACTCTCTGCTCTGGCCGCTGGTGCATTTTCACGTCATCCAGTGTTTGCGGACTCTGCTAGTCGCGCTGCGTACTCGGGCATCTCGATGCTGATGTTTTCTGCAGGTGGCCGCGGCACTCTCAACGTGGTCTCGGCTACAGAAACCATCAACTCTGGTCTATTCGAGCGGGCGGTTGGCGCCGCACACAGCTCGCGCCCTTGCCGCGGCTCTCTGCTTCGGTGCGCTTCGTTTGATCGCCCTGCTTCCAGTCTCACGGTGCGTTCTGCAGACAACACGTGGAGCACGTTCGTGGAGCGCCACTTGGGGCCCGATGACGACTTCTTGGCAAAGATTGTGAATTTTGCGCCTCCGGTAGTATTGCCGGACTTGGAGCAGGATGACGCGACTTATAATGCCGGAGTTATCGAAAATTTGCGGTTACCGGCTTCGGCTAAAGATAAGTTGCGGATGCTTCTTGACGAGGACGTTATGGGCTTGACCCAGATTAGTGTGGCCCACTGTCGCAAGTGTGGTAGAAAGAAAGCTTTTTATAACTGTAAAACGTGTAACAAAAAACACTTTTACCACCATCACCACTATCACGAGAAACCAGCAGTTGAGCCAAGACCTGAACCTAGGCTCAAGAAAGAGGTAGCATTCAAAGAGGGGGCAAAAATCGAAGAAGAGGGGGATTTGGAGGAGGAGTTAGACCAGGCTCTGGAGGGAGGTTTAGAGGAGGAATTTGTACCTGAAGCGAAGCCATTCTCTGCTCTCTCCGAGACTTTGAAGGCTATATCTGCTGGTTACCAGGGGCTTTCTGCCCGGCTTCGGAATTTTGCGGGTAGCAGTGGTGGTACTGGGGTTTCTGAGGAGGGTGAGGTAAGCGATGCCGAGGAAAAAGAAACGGATGGCGAGGGTGAGACTAAAAGCGAGACTGATAACTCTCGCGACCCTGAGTCTCCTTCTATTGTTGGGCGCGATTCCACAGAGATTCATGTGAAGGCTTTAGAGAAGATAACTCAAAAGGAGAGCACCAAATCGAAGACGCCAACAGCCACGAGTACTCCGAAGCGCTCGTCTTTTGAGAGTATACTTGATGCTCGTTTCCGGACTCTGGTGTGTCAGCCATTCCCCTTTATACAGCCTGAGTGTATGGAGGGGCCGACGGCATTTCTCGATCGCTCTATACAGGAGTTCAAGGCACAGAAGGCAATCAAAGAAGAAGAGAATGAGCAGAAAGGGGTAGAAGAGGTGCACCACTTCACAGTGAGAGCAAAGATGTTTTTCAAGGGAGTGCAAGAGAGCTTCCAGAGACACCGGGCGAGGGGGGAAGGGGGTGTCTTGGGGGATATTAGTATTAACTAGCGGTTTTGGTAAGATTACAGAGCTATATGTTTGATAGAGAATGATTTTCTAGCTTTTTGGGCTGTTTGCTTGAGTGTTTTGTGTTAGTTATTTTCTTTCTTGTGCGATGTCTGGTCTATTTATTGTGTTGTAGAGATTGATGTTTAGGCTCTGGTGCAGGTGTAGGAAGCGCTAAATGGTAATATTAAAAATTTAAAACGGTGGTGTTATCCCGTAAGGGGGGCAAGGAGCAAGGACTGTGTACTCTTCAGCGGGCAACAAGAGTATACTGTCGTGATTCCTGATTAGTATTGAAACACAATGAAATATGCTTATACGTCAAATATACAAAAACATACAATAATCATGCTGAATATGTCATCGTCCTATATACACCGTCCAAGAAATTGGAGTGATAACCATGTCATGTGACAAATAAGTTTTGATATTAACAAAATATCATCTATTGATGATTTGGTGAGAAACAGTCGTGAAAAGTGCTTTTTTTTTGGCGAGCTTGATAGGTTCTTGGGTAAGTAGTCAAGTTTCGATGGAATAGCGGGTGATTTTTGGTTAAATGTATTATACCCTTTATTTGTACAAAAAGGTTTAACAAGTGTCAAAACTAATTGCACATTTTATATGAAAAGTGCCTGACAAAAAACACGAGAAGTATCCTGGATTCGCTAAAAGTTAGAAAAGCCTTTTATTTACAGCCATAGCTGAGAGCATTTCAGATTTCAGGAGAAACATTTTTGAGTGCATTTTGAAAAAAGCGGGATTTAACAGAGAGAAAATGTGAGCTCAATTATCCAGAAAGAAGCCAGAGAGCATCTAGATCATTCGCACTTCACAGAACGACACTTTTCCACCGAGTTTAATATATTTGACAGCTGTAAAAAATAACTGCAAATTTTATTTGAAAAATGATCTAGGGGAAGGCAGCATCGAGGCATTCAGTTTCTGTTTCATTCAAAAAAGGAACACAATATTTTAAGTTCAAAATCTTCCAGCTGAAAGTGGTTTGCCAGTGATTCGAGCTGTTCCCTGTATTTCCACTTTACTCAGACATGCCGCATCATTTGAGGTAAGGTATTTCCAGCTAAATGATCCATTTTTGGACCCAACTGATGATAAGTTTCTGGAAAAAAAAAGGTAAACATGCTACTCAGTTGGGCCTGAACATACCAGCAGTAGAACTTCACAGTACCAAGGCCACTGTAAGTACTCGAAAGATGCAAAACTAGAAAATTATAAGCTCCTTGAAATATACTTGAGTAGATGGTAGAACTCCTGTTTCCTTTGAAAAATACTCAATGAATGCTAAAGAGCGGAAAACACAATTCTCGCTTCGCTCAGGTGTATTATAATCTTTCCCCCTTTTCCACCCACCGTCTCACCAAATTTCTCGCCATCCCTCCCCTCGCCCCCTCTCTCCCCAACCCCCTCAAAATCTCCGACACCTTTCCTCCATCCTGCATGATCTCCTCTACCCGCTCCTTAACCCCCTCCACCCGCTTCTCCTCCTCCTCCACCCCTCTCTGGATACGCCCGATTCTCCCCCCCATCTTGGCCAAATCCGGCATGACCAACTCCGGCGCCGGCCACTTGTCGATGCCATACTTCTCGCGAAGAAGATCCAACCGGCTTCTTTCGGCCTCTCCCAAGTCGCTGGATCCGGCAGCTTTGTCCAAGAAAAGAAGGTCGTCCATAAGCGTACTTTTGTCAGAAACTTCTTTACGCATCACAGCTCTTTTTCTGAGAAATTCCAACGATTTTTCACGCTCTTCTTTGGCAACCAATTCTTGTGCTTCTTGCATATATTGAACGTGCTTTTGACCCTTATTTCTCAAAATCTCGGCCACTGCAAAAAACTTGCGTGCTGAAAGAGGTCTTGTGGCTTCAATCCGCACCAAATCTCCTTCTCTACACACATCTCCTTCATCATGAACCAAGTAGTCTTTTCTTGAAAGAAGCTGCTTGTTGATAAGCTTGTTGAAAGTGGGCTGCTGAACACGCACTTTGATTGTTTTTTGCATCTTGCCTTGCGACACAACAACCCCGAAAAAGTTTTGGCGAGCCATTTTTATGGTTTGCGTGGTACTTTGATTTTTCACTCAAGTGGAAAATTACCAATATAAAATTTTAAGTCACGTGGGGAATCTTATAGCTACACACGTATATATATGGATTGGCGTGAAGATACGAATTTGTTGTCTCTGCTTAGTTAGTGGTTTCGGTCATAGAGTCATCAGTAATTGTCAAGACGTCTTGAAGCCTAAAAATTGGAGTATCTACATCTGTGCTCATTTCAAGGATTTGTTGTTTCAATGATAGCTCTAACTAGTCAACAAGCGTGATGATATTTGAAGTACTATCGTAGGCTTCCTCTCATACAAATTACAGTAAAATCTCATATAAGAATATATTACTTCCTGGTCGTGTTATACTCATTTTTAGCTTTCTGTCAATAGTTGTGTCAGTATGGGAAGAAATCACCCTCTTTGAAAGAGGTTGAATATTGTCTTAAATTTAATCTGAAACCAGGACCATGGGCTATCCTAAAAATCCAGAAGCAATCGGAATGATCTGAAATGGTGACGAAATACCAAGAAATCCTCAAATGACCAACGTATAATGCCAAGAATTCTCTTGAAAAATTCCCACGCAATCCACCAATTTTCCAATTCAAGTTTAACACTCGCCAAAAGTATCCACATGCCTTATCCCTCTACTGATAACCACAAAAAGAACCAGACCGTCGAATTCTATGAGAAGTGTAATAATATAGGATATAATTGAAATTCTAGCACCGCATCCCTTGTACCTTGCTTTTGATTCTTAGTTACTATCCACTTAGATGACCAACGTCATACCACGGCTAGGCGCTTCAGCCTAATGACGACTATCGAGTCACTCATTCCAGGATCTCCAAATCTTGAAATAAGCGCTATTGGTAAAATCGCTTCTGTTTCGCTTAAGCAGAGGTGCATAATTATATACAGAGTGCTCGCTAAGTACAATAGTTCTTACAATAACCAATCTGTGCTATGACTATGAGGTTTGCATTGAGCAACCATTTGAACTTCAGGCTCAACTCAAACTCATAGTGCGCACAAATATATTAACTGCAAGGCCAAAACTCAAAGCTATTGGAGAGACATAGCACAGGGTACTCGAAAAGAAAAGCTGTTCCTCATTATCCCAATTTGGGAGTGCCAGTATAAAGAGTTATTTTCATTTTACAGCACTGCTAATTCTTCCTTACTCTCCCCTCACTTGTAGACTTTCCAAAAACTATATAAAGGCTTCTGTAGAACCTATCAATCACAAATGCTTCTCTCAATTCTTCTTCCTTCTCTCGCAACACTGGCTCTGCTTCCTCTCTCTTCTTTGGCCCCCCCTACAGTAGGGGAGCCTATCAGCGAATTCGCAGATCGATTCCTTGCTTTCTTTGCAACTCCTATCATGGACAACATCCCGCAAAGCGTTCTTGCTCCGTTTGTACCTAATCTTGGCATCGATCTCAATTTTGACATTGTGTCGCCGCTCATTGAGGGGAAGATTCCGGGTTTCCACACCGAATTCTCCGTTGACGGAGTTGCTTCTGGCCATGCCCAGTGGTTCGTCGAGGCTGAAAACCGGACTGGGCTGGATCCCGTGATCATTTATCTGCATGGTGGTGGTTTTGATTTTGGCTTGTTTCCATTTTTCCCAGAGTTGGCACGTATTTTGTACGCAAACGCTGAGAACAGCCGTCTTTCGATATTATTCCTTGACTACACCCTCTCTGTGGATGCGGCCAACCCTCAGCAGCTCTCGGAGTTGGTGAGCGTGTACAACGCTCTTGGTGAAACTAGTGACAACATTTGGCTTATGGGAGATTCCGCTGGCGGAAGTTTGAGTTTGCTCTTGGCCAGACATATTTCTGACCCTTACCCTGGTGCCACTGAGGTGACTACCAGCGTGCCTATTCTGGGTATGATTCTTCTTTCGCCATGGGTCAACTTGAACCCGAAGGAGGAAGACGACAACTCGTATGTTAGAAACAAGGGCAAGGATATCCTCACTGCTTTTGCGTTGAGCGGAATGGGCCAGCTTTTTGAGCCGGATGTTGCGACTCTTGACAGCGACCCATACAGCATGTACAGAGTAGACTGGAGCCCATACCTTCCATCCGACCATGGCAAAATTTTTGTCTCCATGGGTGCGAATGAAGTGTTGTTGGACGATATCAAGCTGTTTGTGAGTTTGTCAGGATTAGATGGCGCGGACGTATACGAAGAGGCAGACGCGATTCACGACCAGATTATCTTCTACCCAGCCTTGAGCAGCATCACCTCTAGATTGGTCGAATTCGTGAAGAGGGAGATGTAGGCAGCTAGTGGGAGTGCTTGTGTTTTGGTTTTTCGATAGCGTTTTTGTGTATAGTTCCTTCTTTACTCTACAGTTCAAAGAACTAGTGAAAGATGAAACGACACAAATTATTTATATACATTGAGTTCAATTTGTTTTTGTAAAGCATACCTTGCGTTGCTTGTTTTTCGAGTTGTAAACTGATTGGAGTAGTTTACTGTCGCTTGAGTGAGACCCTATATAAAGTGCTCTTATAGCATCCAAGAAGCAATAGTCAACAAACAACATGTATTGAATTTACTGCCCAGAATCCTACTGTTGCTTCTAGAAGTGGTCAATCTGTGTTTTTACAGGTCAAAAGCAGAGAGAATGGTTTGCAGCTCTAGAAAGTCACTCAATTAGCACTTACTAACTCTCATTAAAAAGCGGGGAAAACGCAATTCATGCCAGTTTCCTGCCTGTTTAGGTTTTAACTGTCTGTAATGATAACTATAGTTCTCGTGGAAAACACTAATGAAGAACCCTTTTGAGGGACAGAAAACTACTTTACCGTAATCGTGGTACTAGACGGAATCATATGTGTTCAAAAATTCACACTCATATCCACTTTTCCCTCCCGCCCCCCCGTTTCGCTCGCACGCTCTGCGATCCACACAAAAAATAGCACCTTTCCAAGAAAAAACCACCCAATCATGAAAAAAGCTATAACCTCCAAAACACATAGTGAAAAGCCCCGCAAAAATATAAGGGAACACCAGAGGTTTTATGCCCCCTCACCCCCCTCCTTAAAAAATATATTTCAAATCATTGAAAATTTCAAATGCCGTAGAAAGACCCTCAACTACCCATTAAACTCCCCAAGAAACACCCCAGAAAACTCATTCAAAAAAATCTTTCAATCTAATGTCCCTCGCCACACAAATACGTAAAGCAAGCTCCGGAATAGACCCCGTGGTTGTGGATTATGCTGTTGGCTATGCAAACCACTTGAGTCTGGCAACGACCGACGCCGTTGCGAGCCAGCAGCTCAATCTTGGCGCAGACGTTAATTTCATTGTTCAAACTCTCCGGAGCGCCGGAGCGGACTCTGCCAAGCTCGAGGCGCTCTCCAAGTCTCTTCTGCAAGTTCTACAAAAACAGCTAGACGAGAACTTCGCGAAGCTCGAGCTTACTGGCGACACTTCCAAGCGATTGCTTGACGTGAATCTTTTGAAGACTCAAATGAACAGACAAGTGCAAGGGCTGCTTGCTCTCATTGGCGCTTCCAAAGATATCGAGCACACAGGTCGTAAAATGGAGAGTAGAGTGGACCGCAAAAAATTGGAGAAAGCTGAAAAGAAGATTGCGAAGAAAGTGGCCAAGCGTAACAACAAATTTGTTCAATACGAGGCCTCGAAGCTTCTTAAAGAAGACAACGCAGAAGACTATGATGAATTTTTCCTTAAAATCAATCCTATGGAGTTTGGTGCTGGCGCAGGGAAATCCAAGGATATTCACATTGATAACTTTGATTTGTATGTTGGAGCAGGTCAAAGAATTCTTTCTGATACATCTCTTTCTCTTAGTTTTGGCCACAGATATGGGCTTGTAGGACAGAACGGTATTGGTAAATCCACCCTATTGAGAGCTCTCCTGAAGAGAGAATTGAATGTGCCTAGCCATATCACTATTTTGCACGTGGAACAAGAACTTAGAGGAGATGACACTCTTGCATTACAATCTGTGTTGGACGCTGACGTGTGGCGAAAAACTCTTATAAAGAAAGAAACAAACATCAACACTCGGTTAGAAGAGATTGACCAACTCAGAAATGGTTTCGAGGAAGACACTTTAGAGGTCAAAAAGTTGGACAATGAAGCAGGCGACTTGGTCCAGGAGCTCGAAGAAGTGCACGAACATTTGGCTGAGATCGAAAGTGATAAAGCCGAGGGGAAGGCTGCTCTGATTTTGTCGGGATTGGGTTTTCTGGATGCTGCCCAGCGTCAACCAACCAACTCTTTTTCTGGTGGTTGGAGAATGCGGTTGTCTTTGGCCAGAGCTCTTTTTTGTCAGCCAGATTTACTTCTTTTGGACGAGCCTTCTAATATGTTGGATGTTCCTCTGATCACGTTCTTAGCGAACTATCTCCAGACCTACCCGGCAACTGTGTTGGTTGTCTCGCACGACCGAGCATTTTTGAATGACGTAGCTACTGACATCATATACCAGCATTCAGAGCGGTTGGACTATTATAGAGGTGCGAACTTTGATCTGTTCTACTCCACCAAGGAAGAGCGCAGAAAGAACGCCGTCAAAGAGTATGAAAACCAGATGGCATATAGAAAACATTTACAAGACTTCATTGATAAGTTCCGTTATAATGCCGCCAAGTCTTCTGAGGCGCAATCGCGTATCAAGAAACTTGAGAAATTACCGGTTTTGGAGCCACCTGAAGACGAAAAAGTGGTTACATTCAAGTTCCCAGAGGTTGAGAAGATCCTGGCTCCGATTCTCCAACTCCAGGACGTTACTTTCGGCTACAAGCCTGAGAAACTTCTTCTTAGTCACGTGAACTTGGACATCCGGTTGGATCTGCGAGTGGCGA
This sequence comes from Saccharomycopsis microspora, assembly GCA_031125455.1. Classification (NCBI taxonomy): domain Eukaryota; kingdom Fungi; phylum Ascomycota; class Saccharomycetes; order Ascoideales; family Saccharomycopsidaceae; genus Saccharomycopsis; species Saccharomycopsis microspora. The sequence goes on along the minus strand of JASTUJ010000012.1, from coordinate 341,364 downwards.
TTGTGGGAGCCAACGGGTGTGGTAAAACCACGCTTCTTAAGCTTTTGATGGAGACTTTGAGACCGTTGGATGGGCATATCCTGAAGAATTCACGGCTTAGAATCGGGTATTTTGCACAACATCACGTGGATCTGATGGATTTGAACCTGAGTGCGGTCTCCTGGCTCCTGAAGACGTACCCTGGGAAGAAGGATGAAGAATACAGAAGTCATTTGGGTGCCTTTGGGATCACTGGCACTTTGGGACTCCAGAAGATGGAATTGCTTTCTGGAGGTCAAAAGTCGCGTGTGGCGTTTGCGGCGTTGTGTTTGAGCAATCCACATGTTTTGGTGCTTGATGAGCCGTCCAACCACTTGGATACCTCGGGGTTGGACGCTTTGGCTGATGCATTGAAGAGGTTCGAGGGAGGGGTGTTGATGGTGTCGCACGATGTGAGCATTATTGATAGTGTTTGTAACGAGATTTGGGTGAGCGAGGGCGGGACGGTGAGACGGTTTGAGGGCACCATCTATGATTACAAGAAGTATATTTTGGCGAGTGCGGATGGGAGGGGAGTGGTGGCAAAGCAATGAACAAAAAATCAACGAGCGGAGCGAACTGCTTGTTTGCGTACTTTACAAGCTACATATACTTGCTTATGATTCAGAGTATCAATATACCTCAATAAATCTGTATATTTTGGTCATCTGTAGACTTGATCTGCCTGTGTATTTTGATGGATAACCAAGGGCGCTAGCGATCTCACGTAATTCACTCCTATTGTTTTGTTATCTTACGAATTCAGATTCTTTGTTCGGAGTGGAGACTGGTCAAGGGAGGATTGTCTTGGACAGTTTAGATTGCGCGCTCATTTTATGACCTCTTTGAGTAGGCATTGCCTGGGTGGCTATTATGTATCAACTGTAGTAGTATTCTGAAACCCGCCTGCTTCTATTCGCTTGCTTCTACTGCTCTAATGTTTGTACTTACAAAAAAAGTACAGTTGCAAGTTCTTGCCTTTTGATAGTAATGTATTAAACTAGGTATCAATAAGTGGATATAGATAATGAATTTTGAGAGAAATCTAGAACAACTGTAAGCTCAGCGCTTCGCTTACTCTAAAACCATCTGCACCTTTCTTTTCCCACTCACCCCGTCCAAAACGGATCTGACCCCTACCCTCACCTTCTCAAAGACTCCCACCGTCCGCCACCCCACCTCCCCCTCGAAACTCAACTCGTACCGTTCATCATCAAACTTGGCCGTCTCCTCCTTCCCCAAAACGTCCAATTTGATCAAGCCCTCCACTCCAAACTTGGGCACCAAAACAACAATCCCGTTGGAGAACACCTTAATCACATACCCCTCCTCCAGACGCCCGTCGTTGCTCTTCATCACTTGGCCGACATAGTACTCTATACTAGCTCTCCCTGCAAATTGCGCATTTCTATGGCGTTTGTTTATATTCTTGCAGATCATCTCCATCTTGTCCTTATCCCTATGACTAAAATCCAAGCTTTCGTACCCTATGGCTGCTGCCAATTGGCGGTGCGCCACAACGTCACAATACCGTCTGATAGGCAGGGTGAAATGCGTGTATATGTCCGTGGCCAACCCATAGTGCCGGTACTCACTGTAGCTATATACACCCAGGGGGAAATATTCTGCAGCCATCATGCATCTGGTAGCCATAATTCTCAAGAGAGTATTGAAGTAGGGTTCCAGCTCATCAACACACCGGTCCAAAGAGTCGGCCAAAGCTTTCAGCAGGTCCAACAGAATGTTCATGTTTTTTCTCACGCGAAGCATGTCGTTGAGGGCTTCAAAATTAGTTACGGGTGGTGCTGCATGTCTTCTCAACATTGCAGTTTGGGGGAAAGCGTCGTATATTTTTCTAGCAACAGAGATATTGGCTAACAACATAAACTCTTCTACTAACGAATTGGTCTCATACAAAGCTTTGATTTCAACTTCTCCGGGGTCTGCGGTCTCGCTGTCCATATGCACCTTAACTTCAGGAGAGGCCAAATTGAGGGCTCCCGCAGCGAGTCTTGCCGCTCTTAATTTTTTCAGAAGACGAAGAAGTGCTCTCATGCCTTTAGTAAGCTTATCTTGATTATTTACGTCATCAATCCGCTTCTGTGCTGCTTCGTAGGAAAAACTCTCTCTTGACTTGATAACACTCTTGTGGAATTTCACATCCAAAATCTTGGCTTCGCTGTCTAGTTTCCAGACTACAGAAAAGGCAAACCGCTCCACCCCCAGCTTGAGAGAACACAAGTCTGTTCCTAAAAGCATCGGCAACATATCTATACGCTTATCCACCAAATAAACGGAGGTTCCCCTTGAGGCCCCCTCTGCGTCTATGGCTGTTGCTGGCTTAACGAAATGCGTCACATCTGCTATGTGTACTCCCACCTCGTATGTACCGTCCCGTAGCTCTTCTGCATGGAGAGCATCGTCTATATCTACACACCCTGGCGGGTCGATAGAACACACCAATTTGTCTGTCATGTCCACCCTCTTTTTGTAAGATTCTTCGTGTTTGTGTCCCTCAACGGTCCAGTTATGACCGTCTTCTGGAAGACACTCTAGAACCTTCTTACTGAATGGAGCGTGCTCTACACTGTGCTCCAAAAGAAGAGCCTCTGTCTCTGCTTCCACAGATTCGATTTGGCCCAAAGAACGAACAAAATGGCCCTCAGGATGCTTCAGATCGCTGGGCCACGAGTCAACGCTCACCACGATGCGCTGACCAACTAAAGCAGCTGCCTTGCGTGTTCTAATGCGCACCCGTGGAAGCAGACGGTCTGAAAGAACTACAAAAACGCTTTTGGCGGCGCCCAGGTCGCGAGAAACCGACGTTTTCGCAATTTGACCAACGTACGGCCTCCAACTGCGCTTCAAAATACCCACAACTTTAGCAGTGGGCTGCGCTCTCGACGCTTGCGCCTTTTTTGATAACTCAAGGCGCTCCTTATCGGAGATAAGCGCGCCGCCGTCAGGATTAGCGTTCGCATCCACCGTCGACTCTTCGAGAATTTCTGAAGATGGGACCCGCCACTGGCTCTCTGGAAGAAGCTCTACCACAACTTGGTCGCCACTGAACGCTCTGTTGAGGTTTTCACGTCCTACCACTATAAGTGGTCTTTTGAAAGCCCCTACAGATACACTGCCCTCCAAGAAGTTGTATGACGATATGGTGATGTTTCCTTTATATAAAGCCCCGTTTTGAACACCCCCTGCGAGTCTGGACGCCAGGTAATACTCGGGAAAACGGGTTTCTTCAAATACAGGACCCGAAGAAGGGTCTGGAACAAGGTCTACAAAAGAAGCGCCGTTTGGAAGGCTCTCTATGTACTCTAAAAGGGTGACCGCCGAAAATGAGGGGCTGGAAGAGCCCCTGCTCTTCTTATCATTGCATACAAATACTACACTGGGAGGAGACTCCAAATGCTGTCTGAGATGGTTAGTATAGAATTCACAGCATTTTCTGATGGCGCGGTCGTTTCTATCATTGATGGTTTCCCCGGGAAGTCTCTGGACATAACAAGATTCGTGGAATTCATTATGGAAAACTACGAAACGCTTGGATTCCAGGGCACAGAGAGCTCTAAGTCTTGTATATATAGGAAATGATCTATTTCTGACTTCTTCCAAAGTTGTTTGAGGTACAATTACGTCAAAAAACACGTGCTCGTTCTCTAGTAAGTCTATAGCAGAGAGCACAATATTTGTGTCTAGAACAACGTAGTGAGCCCCGAATTTTGCGGATTTGGTTGGAGTCAGACTGAGAACCGGTTCTGGTTTTTTTCCTGTTGCGTCAGGCACCATAGAAGATATGCACTTGTGGCATGCTTTGGAGTAGCACGGAATATCCGAGCGTAGATAGTGCTCCGACACAATTTTGGTGGCGGTTCCACGCCTGGATCTCACATAGACACTTTGAGTAACCAGGAGCCCCGAGGGAAGCTTTCTTTTCTGTGGAAGTGCCAGCATTTGAGATTTGTTTCCAAGCTTTTTTTCAGTTATCTGGAGGATAAGTAGTAGATTGAATCAGCTGAATGTGTTTTATTTGTAATTTTAGGATGATTGAACAGATTTCTTTTCTGTTTTTCTGTTGATTTCCTGTGATTTCGTGGGGTCTTGTTCTGGCGCTTACAGATTTTCATTGAAAATTTGAAAAATATTTGGAGGCAAATTAGTACCAATGCGGAGGGTCAATAAGTTGGTAAGTGCAACCAACCAATAATGCTTAAGGTTCAATATCAATATGTATCACAGTATTTCATTTGTGAATTACATACTCTGTAGCTATCTCCAAATGGCATTCATTTGCTAGCGCATGCAGACTCATGTAGACCTATCTTACATATACCGTGCGCATGGAGCAAAGGTGATGATTACCTGTATGTTTAAGTGTGAATGTAGGCTCATTAGCCCTATGGGCTGGCCATTTGCGGCTGTTGCGTGTAAGTCAGCTGAGTTTGTGCACGTGCCTCTGGTGATCATACAAGGTCAAGTAAGCGTTAAGGTGATGATAACAACAGTGTACTGATGATGATAACAAACATATCTGGAAGCTTACACACATTTTCCTTAGAGTTATCATAATAATCAAGGCGATCTCACTATGAGTGTACTTGAAAAGCCGGCGAATACAGAGCATCTTCTAACAATTCATTTACTTTAAACTGGTAAAGCCTTCAAGAAGACTGGAGCTGCGACGCCGGCCATTGGGTTTTCATTGCCTCAGCTCCTACGCAGACTTTTATAGAGAAAAAAGAGTTGATCGTTATAGCGCTAATAATGCTTAACCCACAGGACTAGCACACACGAAAGGAAAGTATAGTGATCTTGAGCTACCAAAAGATCAACACGTAATAAGTTTTGTAGTACTAGGCCTACCAGATCTCTATCATAGGTCTGCGAATGATTGAGTCAGAGCTCAACATGAAGTTTGTGGTTGAGGGGGGCAATGTAGCCGGCATTCGCACCGTGAGAGCGAAGCAGAAGAGACCCCAGCGCAGCGGTATGTGTGTGTGCCAGATTGTGGAAGCTCTGTCGGACCCAGAGTTGAGGGAGGCAAGTTCTTTGCTGTAGCAGAGGACAGCTGTTGATCTTGTGAGATACTCAAGGAAGGAAGTATGCGAGGGAGATGGACTTATTTTCGATAAGGGAGACGTATTGGCCTGAGAGCGGAAACGTGGAGTTCACAGACTACAAGCTTTTGAACGAGTTGGCGAGTAAGGCTTGTTGGGTATTGATTTTTATGGGCCGTTCAAGCGGTCTTATGGGAGACAGTAACAGATCGTTTGATTGTTTGTAAAAGCAAGCCATGTGTTGAGAGAGATTGATATTCGTGTTTCTTGAGCGTTTGATGGTTTTGTATGGTGTGTCAATGGTTCGCTTATGCCATGCTGCAGCTAAAAACTCCCAATTTTCTGTACCAAACAGGGGCAGAAGTGTCCCATTCGGGCTTGAACGAAATCTTGCATATCTGGTTGCTAATAGTTGAAAGTGCCATAAAAATAGTTCAGCCGTATTATGATTCGAAAAACCCCCTTAACCACTAAACTATCATAAGAGCAAACCACATATACAACATATTGAAGATCCAATTCTTTCCTTGGAGAGAACCATTTTGATTGACTGCAGGAGATTTTGACGATCTCATAATCGTTTCTTGGCTGACAGGTTGAAAAGTTGTGGGGTAAATGCCCCTTAAAAAGAATTTCAACAGAAAAGAACAATAGAGAAACACTCCCCAACCTCCCCTACAACCACACTTTGTGATAATTTATCCCTTAGCAATGTACTTGGAGTTCAGGTACGAAACTGTGGCTACTCAAGAATTTAAGGTTCTTGGCACAAAGTAGACTAGCCCTGCATGTTGCAAAGAACTGCCATGGATTTATGCAAAAAGAACATGTAAAAACCGGATAGATTCTAGATGATTCTAGGTACTAACATCTCTTCTTCTTCTCGAAATATGCATCTCAAACCAGTAACAGAGAGAGAAAACAGCGATTTTCGTGTACAGCCGTGCACAACCTGGGTTAGGGCTGCATCATCCAGAATACCGTACAATCATCCAAAATCCTGTACCATTTGAGGGTATAAATAGTCGCAGAATCCTCTTTGTATTCCATCACTTATCTCTATATCAACATGGCCCTCGAAAAAATTCCTCTTACTGCTAAGAAAAACATCAGAGACGCAACTCCAGCTTTGAATGAGCTTGTGGAGACCACCAGAAAAAACTTGGGCTTGACGTCTCTCGAGCTCGAGTTTGACAGTCTTTCTCTTGCTAACGGATTGATTGACAGTGGCAGAGAAGATGCAGTCACAAGCCTCGGCGACGTTATCAAGAACTACGTGGAGGCCATCGCCAGAAACTCTCTGTCTGTAGCCAAGGACGAGATTTATCAGGAGGGAATCGTTGAGGAGGTTGGTGCTGATGCCAAGTTGGTCCTCGAGTACACTAGCGGCTCGTTTTACTCGAAGCCTAAATTGGAGAAGGGTAAGGTCATTATCCAGATCGGGAAGAACAACGTGTGGGTGAACGCCGATCAAGCTGGTAGAGGAATCGAGAACTTGTTGTAAAAGCTTCTCTGATACTACTATATAATCGGAGGCTGAATTAATAAGATGGTAGATTCAGCTTTGTAAGTTTGATTTACTTAGGTAAGCTAACATTGTACTCAGTAAATAATGTGTTACAGGAGTATTCAACTTGATCGTCAATTCAAATTGCGGATGATGGTTTATGAATACTTATATGCTCACTGACCCGTAACATAACCTTTATGTTTGACAGGTTCTTCACCACCATTCAGATTCAGAGGAGACAAAATATTTCCTCCAGGATAGCTTTTGTATTTATTTAATAGATCAATCACGTCACGTCACTGTGAAATTTCTGTTATTCGAGGACACTGTAAATTAGACTACGTGACGTATGCTTACTCGCAAATATATCACATAGCTTAAAGTCAAAAAAAATCAGTAGAAATGAGCTATTGGGCTGTCTTACAACCATTAAACTCTCATCATTCAAATGTAGTAACATACCTATTAATCAATGAATAAAAATGCAAGGGTAAACATACTTTTGTGCTGCCAGCAAAAGCTTGTTTGCACTTTCCATACAGAACAATGAGCTACAATTATTCACAGTGCTTCTGATTTGTGTATACATTGTCATTTGTATCAATTATTCTAGTCCATATCAACCAAAGTCTCGAGACATAAAGTTCACTGCATCTTTAGTAAATATAAGCAAACTAGCATAACTTTACATATCACTAATTCGGTTTTACTGGCAGGTAGTTCAACATTCTTGTTCCATGGATGGTGCCATCTGAAATATACATTTCAATTATACCCTATTGCTCTTTGTCTATACTGTCAGAGCGAGAGTGGTCATCAAGCGCGCCATCAATTACACTTCAAGTGAAGGCGTGCTATTGGTAAGAACAAAAATCAAAGCGCACCACTGATAACCCTGCACTGTTCACCAAAACGCGGACTGCACACCTTGCTCCGCGCACGCACCTTGCTCATCAACTAAATAACCAACCACCCCTACCAATGACCCTCTTGGAGCGCCTTCTGGAGCTCTTTCGCTTCCGAAAAACATCGCTTTCGCTTCTTGCACTCCTCACATACTCCATTGTCATTTTTCTCGATTTCTACGCAGACTATGCATCTCTCCAGCCCCCTACCCCGGAGCCCCCCCACCTTGCTTCTGCATGGTGGGACCTCCAGAACATTCTGAGAAAGCCCCACCCTTTCACGTCTCATGAGAACGATTACGTAAGAGAATACTTATCTCAAAGAGCCGCCCACTACGCCAGTTACCCGGGCATAGAGACGTGGACAGAAAATGGGTCACCGTACCTCTTTAAGCAGAGAGACGTCTTCAATGACCTTCTGACAGATGTTAGAGTAGTTTACTATGAACTGAGTAATGTGTATGTCAAAGTTAGAGGCCGGAACTCAGGCTCCTCTGTGTTGGTATCCGCACATTATGATACTGTTCAGACTGCCACTGGAACAACGGATGACGGCATGGGTATCGCCCTGATGTTAGGGATGCTCGAATACATAGTTTCCAGCAAATTTGAGCCGGAACGCGATATCATATTCAATTTTAACAATGATGAAGAATTTGGATTACTAGGAGCCACCGCATTCTTCAACCATCCGTGGAGCAAAAACGTAGAACATTTTGTCAATTTGGAAGGAACAGGCGCGGGAGGAAGAGCCATACTTTTCAGAGCTTCAGATTATGAAGCTGCACTGTTTTATAAAAGTGTTCCACGTCCATTTGCGTCTCTGGTTTTTCAGGAAGGTTTTAGTCGTAGAATCATATCCAGCGAAACAGACTATAAGGTGTACGTTCAAAACGGATTGAAGGGCTTGGATATAGCATTCTATAAACCCAGATCACTATATCACACTTATAGAGACCACATCGCCACTGCCAGCAAGGGCTCTTTGCACCACATGATGAGTAGTGCGATAGCTGTAGTTGAGAGTATGGCCAGCTACGAGTCTGTTAGTGTGGGTTCTTCGGAGGATTTGCCTCAAGCAGTGTTTTTTGACATTTTTGGCAAAATTTTCATCGTGTTTTCTCTTGATTCTGTATACATATTCAATGTAGTGTTGCTGGTGATATTCCCGGTAGTGGCTCTAGGCCTTCTTTCTGTAGCGCTTCTGCGCGGCTGGGATGTTGGCATGTCTTTCTTGAGACTTCCCGCAGGCTTGGTTTTGGGAGGTGCAGCGGCCAACTGGATTGCGGACTATATCCAGTACAAAAATAGCATGGTTGCTTCCCTCAACTATAATGTGATCCTAGGTGTTGTTTTTTCCACCTTCATTCTTGTAAACTATGTAGTTCTTCTGTTTGTTGGCGGTTTATACAAAGTAAGAGACCCCAAACTAGTCTACGTCCTCGAGCTTGCCTTCTTCTTCTGGGCCTGGAATATCAGACTGACAGTAAGAGAGGCTGGGGCAAGCAACGTGACTGGTGAGTGGCTCAGCACACTTTTCTTACTAGTTTTTGGGACTGCGTCGGTCTTGGGCTTGTTGGGGGTGATTGGGGGAATCAAAAGGGTTAAGAGGACTCCTTGGGTCATAGTGGAGGTGGAACAAAGCGAGAGTGAAAATGGGGAGAGTGTAGAAAATGAAAGTGGAGAAAATGAAGAGAGCGAAGAAAGTGAAGACGAAGAAGAAGAAGAAGAGGAAGAAGAAGAAGAAAGTGAAATAACTCCTCTCCTCAAGAAGCCGGAAGCCAACAATAAAACGTATGATTGGTCCCTTCAATTTATTCTTATAGTGCCCATTTCACTTTATTTTGTTTATTTGAACGCTCATGAACTTCTTCAAGCGTGCTACAATAATACGCACTATTCCAACAAAGAAGTGGAGCAGTTCTATTCTTTCCTCAAGGCTCTGGCATTTGGATTGGCGCTTCCGCTTCTTCCATTCGTAACGAAAATCAATTATTTGGTTAGACTTGTCCTCATAGCCATAGTGATAGTGGGAACCCTCTTCTCATCAGCGGTCTTCCCATTCACGTATCAGAACCCACTCAAGCTTAGTTTTTATCAGGATATCCAACTTTCTGAGCCTGGTAAAGTGGTGATGTACGTGCTGGGGAGAGAAGGTTACACTAAGATGGCTTTGGAAGATCTTCCAAGTGTAAAGGCTGGTCATAGTGTGCTGTGCAGCGAGAGCAGAGCTGGTATGGAAACGTGTCTGTATCTTTCTGCGGGTCCTTATTTGGTAGACTACCAAAACACTCTGGACTATTCAGACATGCTTAAGTTTAAAGTGATTAAAAACACTCATTCTGAGGGCACCAGTCTGCCATACGAGCCCTATGAAGCGGAGTTCCATATCAAGGCCAAGGAAAATAGAAACTGTGTGTTAACCTTCAACAGTCTGGCTTACGAGCTGTATAAGCACGGTAAACTGCCAGTTCGGGCGATCACGATTTTTCACTCCAGAAACAATACTTTTCTGTATGCGAAACTTCCGAAGGGGTATCTGAAGGACGAGTATGGCAATGAGCACTTCAAAATGGACGGCATCGACCTGCTTCTCCTCCACAAATTGAGCTGGAAGGGAGATTATCATGTAGGAATCCAATGGTTAGATGGTGAGGGAGACGAGGGGGGTTTGGGAGTCCAGGTTGCTTGTTATTATGGGGAGTATGACGTAGGGAGGGTGACAGAGGGGGGTGTGCAGAGGGGGATGCCGGCATATGATGAGATGGGGGAGTATAGTCCGGAATGGGTGGTTTATACAAAGTGGTTGCCTGGGTTGGTAAGGGTTGGTGATCTTCTTGGTTTATAATAAGCGAAAAACCGAGCGAAGGAGGTTAAAAGCGTAAATTGGAACGTACAATCTAGCAAATATACCTGCATATTCAGTTATAAGCTTATTTTGCTTCGCTCAGTCATTAAGAAGATCGATAATGAGAATTTCCACCTATGGGAGTGAGTTATAGCCAAAGAATACCACTCACATAAGCTCTGGTTTTTCGGTATAGGATCAGAGCTCATCAACCGCGCGGCTGATTAACCTCGTTCGCAGCTTCGCTAGGGTACAAAATTCAACAACTTCTGAAAGAGTCGGCTTTCTAATCTTAATTAAAGTGCGCTATCAATCAAAGCATACCATCCCCAGAGCACGCCAACATTGAGCAAGTTGTCTTGCGAGCTGTCCTTGTTTATGAACACACTTTGAAATGCATACTGTTCGAATGCTTTGTCGGATATTCCATCGTATACCTTGTCAAAATAATATAAAACCCATTCATCTATTATCTTCGATTTTCTTACTGGGCCTAGTCTCTGGCCTCATCTATATCAGCTCTAGTGATGTGTCTCCAATGATATCTTCTCTAATTACTGCATTTGCGGTTGGAGAGCTTCGAAATGCCGTGGGAAGGGTCTGAGTTCTTTGAACATTTATATCTTCTTTATGGCCGTTGGCTTTATACCTACTTAATAGATTGATTATATAGTATTTCGTAGTCTACAAGTATTTTTCTATATACGGCTATGCTTACACGTTGTCTCAGTAGGCCTCTTGAAGAGTTCCATGGTCTACAACCAAGACAAGTCACCCAAAACCTTAATGAACCATACTTTCTAAGCCTCGCGTCTACTAGTACCGTTACGGATAGAGCTCATATAATCTTAACTAGGCTTGGCTCAAATAGTATGTACCCTACGGAACCAATAACAAGATCGTGCAAACAGATTACCCCAGAAGCACTCCTCCATTGAGTTGGAGAACGGTAAATTGTGGATATGACAAAGTGTGCTGATTATGTTGGAGTACTGGTCCCACCCATATCAAAGCGTAAGAATTTCGCATAAAAAAATTGAGATTCATACTCCTTCCAATATCAGTTCATCGACTTTCTTTATTCACGGTGAATAACTTTTGCCATAAGCATGATGGCTAAATAATGGCAAGCTACGCCAATATGCTTATATATCAATTTTAAGGTATCATACAGGATCAACGTTCTAGTTTTCCAAAACTTGACTCGCTCATAGAGACAACACGAAGCTCCCTTAGTAATATACTATATACATGATGTATCTTTTACATGATCTCTTTAATAACTTCAAGTTTGAGAGGCCATCCTTTGGCGTAGACCGGCAGAAAATGTACGCAAGCTCGAGGACTTAAACTCTTGTACTCATAAAAAGCGCTGTACAGCTTACTGAGAGTCTTGGAATAGTGTGAAAACAGATCCGGACCTCAGATTAAGTGAGGTCGTTTACCAGTTTCGGCAGGTTCGCTGCCACCAATCAGTGGTTGATTTCATTAATAGCTTTGAAATTGCACATAGGCACCAAAATGTGTGGGTCAACCAAATTGATGTTCAAGCAATTTGCAAAGTATTGGAAAGTAGGCGTTTGTTGAGTCATGTATTTGTCTGTATTAATTGGCTGATTTAGTATATAAATGCACACGATTACATGAACTCCTTGTCTGTGTAATCCGTGATGGAAAAGTAAGCGGCCCCTTTAATAGCTCCCTTATCTCCAGACTGATTCATTAACATGAATCACATGAATTACGGTCATCGTAATTCTGTGGTGTGGATTTATAAATTTACGACATATCGTAAACGGATATTTCATCGATTGATCAGTCAATCAATCTCAAACATGAAGCGTGTATGAGGTTACAGAGATGCAGCGGGTACAAGCCGCGTATCACAAATGTCTCAGGGATTGTGACCGGCCCTTTTGCCAATTGTATACAAGGTTGAGATTTTGCGTATCACAGTGTAGAATTACAGGGTTTGCGATGAGCAAGTAATTAAGGTTTGAATCTCGGATAAACTTAGAATAAGCTTGAGTTTGCCAGTAAGACGATAAGCAGATCGATGGTGATAGCAGTTTGAGGTTATACTTCCGAGAAAAAAACCAGGAATATATCTTGTATACATATCAACAGATTGCGTCTATCAAGCAGTGGCCAATATATTAGCGATAGACGAGATCTGCAGGGACTACGGGGATATGCCCAATTGGGCTGCACGCAATTCATCCTATTTGCTTTGTGTATATTTATAAACCCAGTAAGCTTTCAGATGCCACGGCATGAGTTGGATAACAATGATAGACACGCCGGAAACGGGTGATCAAATGTCACTCTTTTAGACTTTTGAGACGAAGCTCGTAAATGAACTGATCCAGATCCTCAAGATCTGCACGGTTGACGCACGCAAATCAGGATTGAAACGAAATACGTCGACGTTTAAACGGGAAATCCCGTTGATGAGATTGAGTTTGCAAGGGGACCTTTGACCGTCAACATGCGTTCTTAAGGATCATAGTGTATTCTATACATGTATGAAGTACATGCAACCTACAAACGCAACAATTTAACGTATAATATATCAAACATAACATGCCATAACCTTATTCCTCTAACAACTGAACAATCAAGTTTTCAAACTCTCTTGGTTTCGAGAAAGCTGTCGCTCTCTCAACAACGTTCCCTCTCTTATCTACCAAAAACTTTTCGAAATTCCATAGGACCCGCTTCAGCTTCATCACCCCCTTTTTCTGGCTCTTCAAATACTCGTATATCGGACTTGTCTTCTTACCGTTGACCTTGATCTTCTTCATGATTGGAAAGCTAACATTGTATTTAACCAGACAGAATTCAACAATTTCTGTCTCGCTCTTTGGTTCCTGAAAGAACAGGTTCAGTGGGAAAGCCACAATCTCAAAGCCCTTGGAGTTGTACTTCTCGTACAACGCCTCCAACTCGTCATATTGTTTGGCAAATCCACACAAGGATGCAACGTTTACAATCATCACCACTTTATCAAACAAAAGTGAGAAATTAAACGGCACTCCGTTGTAATCTTCCAGTGTGAGATCGTAGAAATCCAAGTTGATTAGCTGACGGCCTTCGTTTTCGGCCTTTTTCTTTGAATTTGTCATCAGTGTGGCCATAGTCAGACCCAGGATTGCAGACATTTGCAGCAGCAGAAATCTCTTTGCAAGCAGAGGATTTGCCAGATAGCGCAGGGGTACCAGAACGGTCGATCCCGAGAGATATGTGTTTCTTTGAGGACCCAGACTCAATTTCAGGTCGTCAAAAAGTGTTAGGAAAGAGTTGTATGTGCTTTCTTCCAATGCGTTATATTTTGGGTCATTATAATTAGGTTCTGAATCGGCGAACATATCCTTGTTATCAAATTCACCTTCTTCGATCACCGTGAGCATCTCCAATTGTCTGTGAATGTCCATTTTTTGGAACCCTGGGCAAACGTGCTGATTATATACAATTTCGCATTGAATCCCCGAAGATGTACATGCATCTAAAACGCATCGCTGCGCGCCTGCATGCATGCGCATGCAGGCGCCCATGCACACCCTCCATTCCTGGCGGGTAACCCCCAGTCGCCCAAATTCCACAATCTCACTGTAAACACAATCATGGCCTTGGGACTAAACACGCCGCCGGCTGTGCTCCAGCTTGTGTCGTTTGCACTTCTCTTAGTTGCGACCATCACTCTTCCGGCAACAAGCCTCACGTTGGCCGAATCCAACGGAGTGCGCTATGGAACCCTTGGTTTCTCCATACAAAACAACAATGGTTGGAAAGTATATGGACCATATTCGAGCTACAATGTGGTGGAACTTGCCCAAAATACTAACTTCGTCCAGCCAGACTCGGCGCGCACCGCATTGGCCAAGCTCTTGGTGGTTATTCCCGTAGCATGTTTTTTGTCTCTAATAGCATTTTTTATAGCGTGCGCAACGCATGCCGCGCACTCCCAACGCCTAGTATTGGTTGCGCTTGTGTTCAGTGTGCTCTCCTTTGTAAGTGCTGCTCTCGTTTGCGTGTGCACTTTTCTTCTTTTCTATCCTTCCGTGACCTATGGACTGTGGATTCTTATTCCTGCCGCGGTATGGCCACTTCTTTCTGTAGGATTCTATGTAGCAGACCTTCTCCGGGGCTTCGAAGACGCTCCTGAAGAAGATTCCGATGACGAAAACCGGGTGACCATCGGCAAGATCGAGAATCTGCCCTTTGATTTCCCTGCTGGGGGCGATTTTGGGTTGAAGGCAGACGAGACAATACACACCACCACTAAAAGTGTGGCTGGTGACAGCTATTATGATGTAAGTGCTGGCGAGCCAGAGAAGGCGGACTTTACCCGTTTTGGTCCCCCTGTCCCTGCTCATGTTGCAGGGGTAGGCGGTGCTCTGAGTGGTGCTGGGTCCAACTATTCTAGTGCCAGGGAAAATCAGAGCATTGCTTCTCATAATTATGGTGGTTCTGGGCCTCAAGGTTATGGTGGTTCTGGCCCCCAAGCTTATGGTACACACACACAATACCAAAGCAGCGGGTCTAATGTGGGTGGGGCTGGACCTGGACCTGGACCAGGTTCGAGTGCTGGGTCCAGAGGTGGACCCGGATTTGGCCCTGGCCCTGGATTGGGTTCTGGACCAGCTCCGAATGTCAGTCCTTATGGCGCTTATCCAGCGACAGATGAATTCAATTTCACCCCCGTTGCCCCAGTTGGCTTTGACCAACCTGGGGGACCAGGGCCAGTGCCAGGGCCAGGGCCCGGACCAGGACCAAGTCCAGGACCGGCTACCAGCCGGATGCCAAGTCTGGTGTACCCGGAGAGCGAGCCTCAGTATTATGCAGAAGACAATTATATGGCTCCAGAAGAGGACTTTGATGGTTTGGACACGAATTCTGATTTCACAAGTGTTTCACAGCGACCTGCAAATCCTTTATACTATCACCAGGGCGCGCATACCAACCAGAATAGTCAGGGTAACCAGGGGTACCAAGGGGGGCCTTCATATAATCAAGGTGGAGGATATAACCAAGGGTATAATCAAGGATATAATCAAGGACCAGGGTATGGCGGCTCAGGATATCAGGGTAACCCAGGTCCTCGGAAGCAGAAGAAGGGGCCTCTGAAGGCGGATATGATTTTGAATCTGAACCCAGAGTTTAGCTTGGGAGGAGGGCCAAAGCCGGGGTTCAAGAAAATGAGGAGAAAGGTGGGGAGACCGGCGTTTGTGACGCCAGGAGGGATGGGGGGAGGGCCGTATAATGTTAGCTAACCGGACGAAGGAGTAAACCTATCTTGTTAACCGAGCGAAGCGAAGTTAATATTATCAGCACACTTTCGTCGGTTGCTTAGTTTTATCAAGCTGATTCATAATATTCTCAGTTTAGAAGATTTCAATAAGTCTTCTTACTTTTCTCGATTGAGATCATTTGGAGTGGGGAAATGAGGGGCGAGTGAAAGGGGTGATGTGGCATTGTCTCGACCTTTATCTTTGGGCAAATATTATACATCCAATCACTCATTTCTGATCAACACAAGATCTTGAACCCCACTATATCTCCTAAGCTTATTACTGCGTATTAAGGAATCAATAACAGAAGTACTCTCTTCACTGAAATTCCTAAAATTTTCATTAAACTCTATTATTCCAAACATTTGATATGTTGATTGATCCTTCTAGTAGTCACTTGATTACTAGCGACTAGGATAAATCATCAGCAAAACAATAAACGCTTTGTATATTATCATCTTTCTCTTACGTGTTTATTGGCTAAGTTAAGGTTGTGGTTATTCATTGATATTTTGTGGTTGGTTGGTGATGTCCGACTGTTGGAGGTGAGAGTTTGTGAAAAACTGAATTTAAGAATTCTCTCATAATTTCATGAGCTGATTTGAAATGAAAGGATCATTTGAACCGCTTATTTCTCGCATTTTTTGTTTTGGCTGCTGATTTTCGAGGCGGCTCGCTAGATAGATGTTGTTTGTTGGATGTAGAGCATACAAGTACATTATTTTCAGATAGCATCAAGAATCCCTTGAAAGATAACGACTAGTTTTCGAATCGAATGGAACCGCTTTTGAATAGATTATCGAATTTCAAGGTCTTCTCAGTTTTTGCAGTGAGGCGCGCGTGCGCTTTCATTGAAAGCGCACTTGATGGCGTGCTTAGTGTGTGCCGTCATCCAATGCGTGCGCTTCGTTGCGCCCAAGTTTGTCCAAGGTACTAGTCAGCAGCTAGCGAGATCAATCAATCACACTAGTGCGAAGATAAAGTTTATCCGACATTAAGGAGCGTCCAAGCAGCCTAGACAAACGGTTGACACACTACGCCAGAAACTATTAAGCCACACAAGTGGAAGAGAGCATATCTCCTCTATCATTCTCCTTAGACGGCATGTGGGCAAGATAAGGCATGACCCAGCATTCCAATTAACTGAACCCGCTCACAACTTGCTGCACCTTTCTTGGCTCATTGAGAGCGTTCTTGGTATAGAAGACTGGAATTATCCGGAGATCTATATTTAGTGAAATGTGACAACTACATTATGAGATACACGCAAAGGATAATTCTAGTGCAGTTATAGCTTCCTACCTAGTTTTCAACCGCATGAAGCGCATAAAGTTAGTACGGTTAGCGATCTTCGTCGATGCACATTTGATAGCTTCAGTCACGATAGCCTAAAGTGTCATAGTTGAACACTAAGAAAAGCGCATACGAGACAGAGATTTCAGTCTGGGTTTCCGTTGAATCAAACAATAAGAAACTTTTCAGTTCAAACGGTTTTGTGAAACGTCCAACCGTTTCTGCAGTTTCGTAAGAGCAGTTCAGCATCAGTATCATGTGCTTGGCGCTTAAGAATGTTTTACGAGCTCGGCAAGCGTTGCATGTCATAAAAATTACGATCACAGAAATTGCCTAATCGGGCATCGAATACTTGCAGGACACTCAAGAAGGAAGTATGAAATTAATCCAACAAGTGAAAAGGTAAAAACTATATAGCTTTTACGAAAGACGGTATAAAAAGCAAATGAAAGCATTTATAAAGTAGGTTATATACATGATCAGCAATCGCTCATGCGCATATACACACCCCCATTTTCGATTATGGACAACAATGAAATTCCGGATTAGCTGTGACAGATAAGCGCCCACGGTCGAGAAAAGTGTATCATATACTTAACAAGTAGAATACTTTACGTTCCCGCACTTGCTGATCAGATAGCTCACTAGGTAAAGTTCGCGAGATCCTTTTTACGCTATCAGCGTCGTGTCTATTATGCACGGGCTCTGATTCATGATCTAAAACGCTTTAGCGTCATAAGTAACAATAGAAGGGGTCTGCACAGAGGGTCTTTACATGAGGTGTGCACATGAGATCCTAATTGGGCGTCTCCTCAAACTGGCCAGGGATCTGAAAATGATCTTCACTTGAATTTGCAAAACTACGAGTGTGTTAATTTCAAATGTACCCCATTACAGATTCATGTTTAAACTTAAAACGGCAATTATCACTTTTTGTATGTTCCTACAGATCCATAAAAAATCGATAATTATGCGTTGTGCACAAGTATCTGAACCTCCATGCAGTATGAACGAGGTGGAGGTGAACTTATGTTGCGCTAACGTTTGCTAGTTTGTCCAGAAACTTGGCGTGTCAAAAAAAGCATCGGAGATTATCATTTCTGCAGATATGCAAACTCGTCTCCTGCTTGTCTCAAGCTATATCCTACATCTATCGACTTGTATACCTGATCCATATTTATAGCTTTTTTATGAAAGCGTTTATCTCAGCGGCCTGAGCTTTATATGTACAGCGATAGTACTTCAACGTTGACTCTAGCGCAAGGCGTAAGTATGCACGTCTCGACTTAAGCCTTAGTAAAAATCACTAAGCTTGAACCCTTGGACAGATCGTATGATAGGAAGTTACACTCCTTGACTTGCACACAGATCTTTCTTCTATGAACACAGTATTATTAAACCTATAATCTTTCCTATCATAATGATCACTCCAAATTCACAAATCAACATCAAATTATTGCCTATCGGATATAAAAGATATCATATCATATTTTAAACTTTATGTGAATACAGCCTAAGTCAATGACAGCTTTTGGACTATTGTTCGACGGATTAAGCTTCCTACCCTTGCACACTTCTACTAGTTGAAGCTTGAGATCTTCATGATTAGCGTATACAGTTACATAACGTACTTATATAGCGCAATCGTATCTATTTTGCTCTAAGATCTTTTCGTTTCTGGGGTATACCCAAATGCGTCAATGAAGTGATAGGCTTAGCGCCTCGAAGCGCATATTCATCTCGCGTACTCATTCTATATGCTTCAGTTCATCCTCCAAAACCTACGCTAAAAACGAAAACACTATGGAATGGCATATAACATAAAAAGTCAAAAGCAGAAATTATAGTTTTAACCAATAGAACAAACGATACCCTTCGTAAAACTTCAGGACAAAACACGTGTGATGGCCAAGGCACGCAACAGCATGATCAAAGCCCCAAAGTCAAAAAAGGAAACCACGTCGATACCTCACAAGCAGTCAACAGCGCCAGATCTCGAAAACTTTTAATTTGCTACGTAATCCTCAGAACACCGTTGTAGTTCATAGCCACATAAAGGTCGCCTTTCTCAAGCATGGAATCAGAGCGCAGCACGTACATCTTCTTGTGAGCTGAGCTAGTGGTATTTTAAATCCAACTAGCAAAACCTTAAATGCTCTAGTTTTCAACTTCGGGTTGTTCAAAACATTTTTAGGGATGGAGCTGATGAACTCAATATCTGAAAGTGGGGAAGGGCCAGTCTTGGTGACCCCGTTCACCCTTCTCGTCCCGAAACCTCAGCTTTCGCACTAAATGCCGAAGTTCCAGCCCTAAACTCACCCTACCAAGCCCTGGCATTTGATCTCCCTATAGTGACTCCCAGCGAAGATGGGTTGATGGGCTCACTGCCAATATACAAGAACGGCAGCGCCCTTCTAGCGGTAGATCGTCGGTCTCACCTCAAGATCTCAGGATATCTTCATAGCAATTCTTTCGAGCGGCTATCTCGCAAAAGTCTGAAACTCCATACTCCCACTTTAACGGCATTGGACTTCGCCACTATTATTATTCGTTCACAATCCTAGTAGGCATATTGCCCCTTGCTAACCAAATATGCTATAGTTTTTCTTACCGCCATCCACTTTTGGTCCCATCAAATGTCACTCGGGGAGAGGCCTTTGAATTCGAAACTTAGTGGGGACATTCACAATCGACTGACTACAACGGAATCTTGGACTGTAAATGGAGAAGGCCATCGGAGCCTGTCGAAGACAGAACCTCGAACGTGCTCTGGTTCGACAAAAAGCGGTGGCAAAAAAGGTGGCTCACTCAAGCTGAACTGGTAGGTCTAAGATTGTGCTCAATACGCTGATTCAACTCACGACGAGGAGAATTCCTCAATCAGCTTGCTAACAATAAACGACTAGAATTTGAACCCGTTTAAGCAATAACGTAGGTCTCACAAACATGAAAGTTCTAGATATGTATTCTATACAAATGTTGGATACACCGTAACTTAGTTAGATGATTGAAAAGTGAACTACCTCAACAACCGACGACCAAAAGTCCACTCAAATATTAACTCGCTGAAAATCGATGACCTGGGTACCAACATGGTTTTACATTGATTTTCAACACACATATTAGCTTTAATCACCCAAAGTTAGCAACATTCAATATCAACTAGCTTCACTGGTGTAAGTGCTATTACCGTGTAGTTGATACCTCAATGTATATATAATCTACAAACTGACTAGTACGTGACTATTACTTTACTGAGATAATTGAGCAAGTTAGCTTGCTGAACAAGCAAATCGCTGAGTAATCAACGAGCTGCACATTCAACGGGTGAAGCAAGTTCATTGTTCTGTCGTTGATTACTCAGCGAAAAAGTACAAATATCCACACAATGTCTTCACTCCTCCCAAATAATTACTCACATTCATCTTCTCGTTCACACTATGAGCCCCGTCATCTCCCCTTCCCATTGGAAGCAACAACACAGACGTCTTCAATTCCTTCTCGAAGGTCAAAGAAATAGGAATCAGCCCCCCCTCTCTGGTCAAATCAGGTTTTACCCCCCAAACGAGTTCTGTAGCCTTCGATGCCGCGGTGAAGCTCGCATTGAACGGGTCCAGAAGCCAGTAGTCTCCATCATGGACCAACTCAACGTGCATCGTGTTCTTCGTGTCTATGTCACCAAAAACACTCTTAACGTGCTTGAAAACGTACTCATCGAGTTTACGAGGGTCCATGTCCGGAACTGTACGAATAGAGAACTTTCCTACTACTTTAGCAGGGATCACAGTTTTGGCACCGCTCCCGCTAAACGCCCCCTCGATTCCGTGAAGCGACAACGAAGGAAACCGCCATCTGTGCATCAATACCTCATTTTTAGTGTCGAAAATCCCGGTGTCGGACCCAGAAGCCTGGTTAAGATCAGACAATTCGTAGTCAATCAGGTGATACAACTCCTCTTCTTTCTCTGTAAGAGGTGCTACCATCTCATTAACCCCAGGGATCAAGATTTTGCCCTTGGAGTCCACCAAAGAGCCCATCACTTGGACCAAGTCTGTCATAGGCTCGTGGATAACACCTCCAAACATCCCGCTGTGGAGATCTGCTGCAGGGCCAGAAACCGAGATTTGGTAATAACTGACTCCTCTCAATCCATAGGTGAGCACAGGTTTTTTGGTACCCAACCAATAATTGTCGGAAATGCACACTGCATCCACACCTTTAAAGTAGCTGTCCTTGAGGTCTGCAATCAATTGGTCCAAGCCAAGCGACCCACTCTCTTCCATACCTTCAAAACAGCAGATGAGGTTCACGGGAAGCTCGAGTCCGAGCTCCTTGTGCGCCTGGAGCACGTTTAACCAGCCCATGACTGGTCCCTTGTCGTCGGTCAGCCCGCGGCCAAGAATTTTGTCGTTTTTCTCGTCCAACACCATTTCAAAAGGCTCAGATGACCAGCCATCAGAAAGGTCAGCGGGTTGGACGTCGTAGTGGCCGTACACAAGAACAGTCTTTTTCTTGGGGTCTGCTCCAACACGTGCCAAGACGACAGGGGGCAAGAGAAGCTCGGGGTCCTCAACAGGAGGGGGCTGTTTGCCAAGTTCCTTAAGCTGGATGTCGTGGGCGCCGAGGGTCGTGAGCTCGTCCTTTAGGAAATGGGCCATTTTCACCACTTCGGGGCGGAGTGATTCGTCACCAGAAACAGATTTGATGGCAATGGCTTTTCCAAGACGCGCAAGAAACGCGGGCTTGAGAGCGTCGATTTTCGTGAAAAGAGGAGTAAGTTGCGGCATAGCAAGAGGAGAGGTGAGATGGAGTCGGAGAAGAGTTTTGCTCATGATTTTAATTTTTAAATTTCCCCAAATCTCAATTAGGTAATTTTTTTGGAGACGTCGAAACTGAGTTGGATATTTTGGTTGTTGGTTTTTTTGGTGGTATTTCTATATACATGTATTGTTTTTTGTCTTGATTTGGCAACTTTCTAGGCTTTTGGTGCGGCCAGTTGAGTTGCCCTTAAATTAGAGTGAATTTGCCTGCTTTGAATTTGACAGCTTGCAGTTATTACTTAATTTGTTTATTTGTTTATTACAGGGTACAACTGTAGAAGGGTGTATACTGGAAATCTCTCTGTTGGATGAGAAGTTTTTTGAAAATAATAAAGGCTCCCACCCTTAAAAACCAACTCATAAAATCTCCCTCGTCCTCTAAAACCCAATTATCTACTCCTCATTAATGCCCACCTTCTCTATTCCTCACAATCCCCCTCCGAAGCATAAAAACGCAATTAGCTCAATACCCTTTTCGGGGATCTCACTGAAAAATTCAAGCTACAGACCAAACATCTGAATAAACAAACTCCTTAAAATCCCGCTCCCCAAAACATCACCCTCCTTTCAAAAATAACCCCCAAAACATGCCCCCTGCAATCACCCACAAAATAAAAAATCACTCAGTATTCTCTTATAGACCCCCCTACCATGCCGAGTGACGCCCTTATTGTGTCACTTCTAGTGGCGACAATTACTCTATCCTTAGCGTACTCCAAGTACCTCGAAACCCAGAAAGACCTACCTGAAGTAGCGCTTCTAAATCAAACACATACGTCCTCCACCAGAAAACCCAATGAAACCGCAGTTTTGCGTCATAAACTTGTTCCTCATGGCTTCCCCTTACTAAAGGGACTTCAGATAAAGGACGCCTATCGGCTAAGAGATGGGAATATACGCGATATATGGAGTTTGGCCATGGAGCATCCAGAAAATACAATTGAGTGTTTCGACAACTCTGGGAAGATCTTGTTCAAACAAACGTTTTCCCAGCTTAACTCTACGCTTAAGAAAACTGTAGAAAGAGTAAAGAATAATTCTGTCTGCATACTTGTTCCGTTTTACGACTGGCGTTCTATAGTACTTTCTTTAGCGTGTCTCATTTCAAGCACCCCCTTTCATACTCTCCACACTCATCTTGTAAGACCTTCGCTTAGCAATCACAGTATAGTGGTCATTCCCTGGAAGCACCTCAGAGCTGCAATCCAGTATGCCAAAGAAGCACAGTATATAGTTGTTTTGGATGTAGACGGTAAAGAAGCCAGAGACGATCCCTACACTTTCGAGGAGTACGCGAAAGTGTGTTTGCCGAGAAAGTTGGTTTCTTGGGAAAACTACTTTGGCAGTAATTCTGGAGAAGACCCAGAGTACAACCACGTGCACAAAAAAGTGTATGACGACGAGACGCTTCTTACAGAAACCCTCAATTTCACAACCACAGTGTACACTACCCAAAATTTGGTTGCTGCGGCAGCCAACGAGCTCAAGCTGGTCGCGACTGGTCACGAGTGGTCAAAGGACGACGAGCTCTTGGTCATGCCTGCAGAGTCATCCTTGGCCTGTGTTCCTAAACTTTTAGCAGCATTCATAAGTGGCATGAGTGTGAAGATTGTTGAGCCACTCATATCGAATGCCATACATCTGGTGGACTTTGAAAGCGTCGAGAAAATCAATTCACGGGAAGAAGATATCATATCAAAACGTTTCGTCAAAGTTATTTCTAAGTTGGAGCTCAAAAAGAAGGTAATATGCATGATTGGTGAAAGATACCTAAAAGCGTTTATCAACCACGAAATCGAAAACTTCGACTCAAATCCTCTTTTGAGACGCATTCTTATAGGCCGCGCCCAGATGCTCTTCCAGCAGGGGGTGTTCAGTGGTCTTGGAGAAGATCCTTTGTTCAGTAGGTTTAGATTAGTATACAGCTATACTTACAAAGCTTTAAAACAAGAAGGGATGAGTTCCTATGACTTAGCGATGCTCCGAACAGTTTTGGGAGCGCGTGTTGTTTGTGAGCGGTATGTAGCTGGAAGTGTAGGACCTTTTTTTGTAACGCATATGTATGATTATCGTATTATAGAAAAGGATGCCGATGACCCAAAAGAGTTGCGGGTTTTGAGGGGAGTTCCTACCCAGGGCATCGAAGCGAAGCTCATAGACTATAAATTGTTAAATGATGTTTTCTTGGCTGATAATGACGAGGGGGAGTTGTGTGTGAGGGGGTTTATTATTGGCCGGTGTGTAGATGAAGATGTGGTTAAGGAGAAGGTGAAGGAGGGACTTCGAGCGGGGGGGGAGGGGTGGATGTCTACGGGGTTGATAGGGAGAATAGGGGAGGATGGGTGTTTTTACGAGAGGGTTTTCGATTTGTAGGTTTCACAGAAAAAGCCCCTTCCCGAGCCATACAAAGCGGTAAGTGAGTGAGCACGTTATTGAGCGAATTCTCTGCTTTCCACATACTTTCATTTTGTCTTTTAGCTTCTTTTTGTAAATACATCTATTTTTTAGTTGAAGATGAGTGGTGGATAGGCGATAGAACGCTACTAGCGCACTGTTGAGGAACTCTCTTGCCTTCTAGGTTACATACGCTTCAAAGGTTATATATGCTTCAATCAGTTCCGTCTCTTCAGCTTTCCTTGCCGATGATGTTGAATGGAAGCACGAGTTAGCGGAGCACGCTCTTGAGCCGATCTGACGGCAAATCATTTGACCTCCAATCCAAGCATTTATGTATCGTATCAGTATGCAATAAACGCTTTCTGTATCTCATCCCTTTTGTGACAGTGGTTGTTGGAATTGGCTACCAGAAAACCCATGAATTCCTGCTTCAACATACGGAGGTTCTAACTGCCAAAACCTTTAACTGTCAACATAAACACTTTTGACCGCACCTTATATATATAATCGCGAAAAGTGAAACTTGCTAAAATCATTGCTCTCCAAGATATTCCTGGAAATCAGTTTTATTTGGAATTCCAAAATTCTTACGAAACCAACCTTGAGTACACTAATAAACGGTAGAAAAACAATAACATCTTTTCTCTATGTAAACAGCCTACACAAGACCAAAAAATATACTATAAATTACTCCAATTCGATATCATCCACACTCATCTCCCTATACCCCCCACCAACCTTTTTGAAATTCTTCACCAAAAACTCAACCTGCTCTTCATAATCTTCATCATATTCCACCAACAAATTCCCCTTCGGAAAAAGGCACTTTTCTTCGTAAATTTTCTTATCCTCTTGTTCCAAAGTAGCTTTTGGAAACACAGAATTCAACTCAAATCTATGCACAATCTCAACCTTCTCCTCATCCTCTTCTAGGTGACCTTTAGCCCATTTCTCAACCCACTCTAGTACCCCTTCCTCGCTTTCAAAAACCTCCTCCTTCACCAACTCTCTCAAAGCCAATTTCATTTCTACGTACATATACACTTCGAGCAAACTGTTCTGCTTACTAAACTTTTGAATGAATCTCTCTCCAGAGGGCAATCGGAACTGTACCGCAACATTATCTGTTTGTTGTAAAATAGCATTATTTGATTGTTGAGACGCGTAGTTGATCAATCCCCTTTTTATCTTCCCCACTACGTCTTCCAAATAGACTAAGCCTTCCAATACCTCCTCCTTCTCCTTGAGAATACGTTCTTCTTCCAACTTCTTTTCCATTTTCTTGACCTTGTCTTTTTCGAGAGAACGCAAATATGCGTCATCTTGCTGTTGCTTCATCTTTCTCTCCCACTCTTTACTTTCCCGGTCTATTTTCTGATCCACTAGCTGGATCGCATACTGGTCTGCAGCACGCGTCATCAGTTTGATTACCCGCTCTTTACGGCCTTTCAAAATTGACACTTTGGTGGATGTCAGGCCCTCTACACTAAAATGCTGGGCATATTTGATGAGCAGCATCGTTGGGAAAGTTTCTCCATAAGTTGATACATTCAGTATGAGTGCCATGTAAGGCAAATTTTTGACTTTGTATTTCTTAGCTACATGCCACCCCTCCGGAAAAGCAACGTCCCCTCCCCAAATCATAAACTGGTCTCTGTTCCCCGCGTACTCCCCAAACACCATGTTTCTGAATTCGGGGGAGCACAACAAGTGCTTGATGAAGAGCTCGGTACTAGGGTCTTCTGAGTTCACTAAAATCACTAATAAAAACTTCAAATCAGCTTTACAAACGTCATAGGCGTCATTGAACTCCCCTTCGAAAATCGGTAGGTCGCACGCGTCACGGGTGGTCTGTTCGATGATGGTTTTGAGTGGCGTTTGGGTGTTTGTGAGGTATTTTGGTTCCTTGGGAACGGCTGTTTGGGAAGGTTCGAATAAAGATACTATACCAGGGAATATATGCTTCAAGAACTGCCCAATGCGGAAAATAAAGAAAATTAACGCTTTTGGGATAAGTAAAAGTACAAATATAATTGGCAGAATCTGAGATTCTTCTTTTTTGAGTCCTGGTGTCAATTTCCAATTTCCAGTAATTTTATTAGCTTTGGGAAATTTCGGTAATGAATCATATTGGCTTAATGTGTAGTCATCCAAAGGTTGAGTGTTTCTAGAGGATGCTGTTCTTGAGGGCTCTGGTGGTGGTGGGGGGGCGGCGGTCTCGAACTCGAAATTTCCTTCGAAAAATCGCTGGATTGCAATTTCTAAATTCCAATCACATTTTTCAAGCAAATGAAGCATTTTGTCTGCTTCAGAGTCGTCATATTGGGTGATTTCTTTAAAATTAGCAAGTTTGGTTTGCTGTTCGGGTGTCATGGTGGAAGGACATGGAAGAATTGTGCATGTGTGATGACACCCGAACATTGGTGTAGGGGTGTTATACATTTCTGAGCGGAGCGGAAAGATTTTTTCAGACACAAACCTTTCCTTACTTAACTATATATAAACTGGCAAATCCAACTCATATTGATCAATATAAAGCAGTTATATTTGTCATATTTTTTTTTGATCTTTTGTATTCTTCTTCAACGCCTCCGATTTGATGCATCAAATCACAATCATTGATTCAAAACACATGCCTTAGTAAAACTTCCTAACTTTTGCTCTTGATTTTCCCTGATGCTTCGAATTGGTTTTTGTTTTCGATTTGGCCGTTTGTAGGATTTAGTATAAACTGTGATACACACTGTAGTGAAGTGTCAAATAAAGTGTAAAAAGTATTTCAATGAGAGGCTCATGAATACGAGATACGTTTTGGTAGGTCAGCCGTATTCATGCTTCGCCCCTCAAAGCTGACTACATAATTGTGATTACGGCGCTCATGTGAATTCGTGGATGTGATGTCGATACTTTCAAATTTGATTTGACATTCAGCGGGGGCAAGACGATGTAACAACAGAGTTTTTGGT
The DNA here is from genome assembly GCA_031125455.1 of Saccharomycopsis microspora. NCBI lineage: Eukaryota > Fungi > Ascomycota > Saccharomycetes > Ascoideales > Saccharomycopsidaceae > Saccharomycopsis > Saccharomycopsis microspora. The sequence continues at coordinate 314,253 of JASTUJ010000012.1, read as the reverse complement.
ACTATAAAATGGTTCATGTATTCCAGTGATGTCATCTTTTTGTTGTTTTTAAACTTTTCGGCGTTTTCAGTCCTAAAGTGCAAATGGCATATAGCCAACAGTCCACAGAACAAGCTATAACTACCCACATGGCACACGAGAGATGAAGTAATACAATACCAGTGCTTCTTATGACGTAGAAATCACATAAACCTCCTCAAAGAGTTTTTTTAGGTTCCTTAGATCATTCGAATCACTTGTAAAACAACCTAAGCCATACAGCAGCACAACTCACCTAAATCAAGTAAAGCTCACACTTCATAACACATAATCCATCAACTTGAAGGAACCTACAAAGGAGTCCAGTGATATATTTACAAAATTATTTGTCTCCCCCAACCAACTTCCCCAACTCCTCCTGAACCTTCAAACTCTCTTCATCTTCTTTCATTTCCTTCACCTTTTTCTGGTTTTCTGTGCCTCCAAAAAAATCACCCATTTTCAGGCCAAACTCTTTGACAGTTGAGATATCTGAGACCCAGGCAGAGCCAAATATAAACATGGAAAAAGCCGTTGTAGACAATAGCGTACCATACCCTATAGCGGCCATTGCCTCTTGTCTCTTAGAAAAAGGGGGCTGCACGTGGTTTGCCTGGAAGAGGTTTGGAATGTCTTGTTAGTTATGAGCTTCCCACTGTGAACTTATTTTTCACGCACTTTATGGTATTTTTCAGCTTAAAGTATGTGCACCAATATTTATATCGAATGACTATCATACTGAAGCTGGTAATTTGAGCTCCTTCTAGAGAAAAATGCTAGCATGTATCATAAAAACCATTAAAGAGTATAAAAAGATCAATAAAAAGTTGCACTTCAACTACACTCACACTTTCTAGTTTGAACCCCACGAAAAACAAGTCTTGAGCTGACTAATGTAGCAAAAGTTGCAACGTAAAAACGGATCATCTGCTTTCTTCTTCTGTCTTTATATTCCTGTGATGCCTTGGACATCACAGCAGTCGTCATTATGCTAGGCTTCTGTTCGGACATGCTCGAGATTTGTCACTCAATCTGACATTTGTGCTTTTTTCTAAGCGCACGCGAGACAGAAGCAGTGTACATTTATCTTTCCCGAATACACATTTTTCGTTCATTTTCTTTTGAGTACCTCTTTACTGTATATAAATATTTGGAAACCAAAATTTAAACAGTTCCAAATGTTACTCATAGAGTTAATGTGTTTTATTATTTTGTACTCTCACAACCTATGAGGTTTACTCCACCACCCTATACATGAATGTATAATGAGGGCTTGTAATTGGTGGATTGCCTAAAAAAGAATGCCCTAGGGGAGTCGAAGAACCAGAATGCTCGACGGCTTACAAATTCGATAACTTACAAATGTCTCTATCTTCTATATCTATTGAACTATTTAAAAAACCGATCATGTTTCCATCTCACCAACTTCCACATATGCATGCGTAGCGGTCGCTGTAGCAGACGATGCACTGCTTGAGGGGTCCTTCTCCTTAGTAAGCTTTGAAGCATTACTGCCATCCTTTTCACCTTCTGCAGTCTTACTGGCACTTTTACCACCGTCAAAAAGGAGATCAAAAAAGTCTTCGAATGCAGAAACGATGCCGCCTCTTTTAAGCAAAGTGGTCATAGCTCCCAAAGTGGTCTGCTGAGGCTCTTCGTAAACAGAGAGCTCTTGAACTGGTGCCGAAACCACGTTCAGAGATTTCAAGGCAATCATGCAGATAAGGAGAGACTGGAACTTCATTGTGTTTGCGTTTTTGATGTTGATGTAATGATCATTGATATGTGGGTTTCTTCCTGCTTATATACCTGCTCTCAGTGTGACGTGCATCTCCTGTATATCGGCAAAGAAGTTTCCAAGAGTCCCTAACAAACAGACACATGGGATAGTACGTTGTGGGGCTTTTAAGGAAAAAAGTGGTCGCCGGGCTTTACTTGGGTGTACCGGCTTTTGGATTGATATCAACAGTTGGGCTAGTCATGCAGAAGCTTATGAGTGCATAGGCGTCAAATTCTAGAGATGCAAAAAAGTACTCACTACAAATGTAAATTTTCCATTTGAATATACCCTTTCATTCCTTGATATATTGGTGTATACACCGAGAAAGCGAACAGCCCTCCTAGTCTTCTTGCAGAGGAAATAGGGTTTACCACGAAATCACTATCCATAGAGCGAGGTCCCAGAGATCGGCATGACCCATTCAGGGTCCTTATTGTATACCTGTAAAACCAGTCCCTGTTTAAAATTTAAGAGATTTCTCTTGATCGGTTCTAGAAGTATGTTTGTGTTTTTGATGTATTTTCAGTAATCCAAGCAATAATATTGGACTCTTCATGAAATAAAATGGTACTCTCTATAAGAGCCTATAGGCTAGAGGTAGGCAATTTCAGTTGATTGAAAAGTTTACATTTGTAAAACCTGTATAGTAGGGATTTCGTACATTGACACTACAGTTTGCGAGTATTTTGCTTGTGGTGTGGGTTTTGATTTGATGCTTTGTGGTAAGTTTGGATCTGCATGTCGGGTGGATAATCAGAGTCAACTGTGACGAGGCTTACAAAAATAGGCTTGTACGAATAATTAGGACTTCGGCTTTATTCTTTATTATGAACCTTTCTTTCGTATACAGTCAGATAATATACCGAGAGGCAAATATTTTTTTACAGATATTTTGTCTAGAATTTCGCTTAGATATAAGCTCAAAGCTTGACGGATGCTTCAAACTCTATTCTTTGCTCGACATCGCGGGCGCATACTCTGGTTCAAGGTGAAGTTTTCAACGAGAATCTGTAAGTTCAGCTTGAATTCTGTTGAACACTGTTTGACCGAGGCTAATTTGCTCAAACAAAGAAGTGAGGTCTTGAGTCATATCGACTTCGACTTACCATATGTATGCTTGATTTTATTGAAGAGGTATACCTCTCCGTGCCATATCAAATAGGGATAAACTTCCAGATACACAAAAAACTACAATAATCACACAAAAAAAGTTGAAGAAGTACTTCATTGCTCAACTAGACACACCTGAGGACGGAACCCTCTCGATCCCAAACTTTTCACAATAAGCTCTGGTCTGCTCGCTGACAGCCCCCTCCAATTTTCCATTTTTCTCTACAGAGATCTCGAAATTCTCAGGAACAACCAAGTCGGCCTGTTCTAATGGCACCTCTTTTTTGACTTCTTCAGCCATTTTCTGTAATAATGCCTGTAATCTCACACTGTTAGTATTAAACAAATCATTCATGGAAATAGCCTTGTATCCGTCCAATTCCTTTAGTTTAACGAAGCACTTGTTTATCAAAGCAAACCAAGCATCATACAGCAACTCATCTCCTCCGCCGCCCCCCACCTCGACGGCCTCTAAAAACTGTCTCTTTGGCAAACACTTATCAAGCGCCAAAAAGGTGGTTTTTGCACTTTTGGAAGGCGATGGTTCATCTTCATCCGAGCTATCCATGTTTAGCTCAATTTCATTCTTGTCGCTATTTTCGTGTTTATACTCTGCCTCATACTTTACATGTAAGTGCGCACTGAACCAGTGAGCTGGGCGCATACAGTGAAGAAGTGCAGAGTTTACCGGCAGCCCCAATTTTCCACTCTGGGCATCCTTTGCAAAAAAAGGCTTTTTTTTGAGTAACTTACTCAAATTTCCGGTTTTCGCAGCGTCCAGAGGCCAATCGTGAGAAATGCACACATCAGCAGGCTTTTCACTGAGTCTGTCCCAAAGAAGAAGCTTAAGATATTCGTCTTTACGCACGTGGTACACAGAGCGGATGGAGCTACGATCAAAGGGCACTTTCTCAAATTGTTCAGTCATGAAATGTAAACCATTATATATACCAGAGATTCCTGCTATCACTAGACCTCTGTACCGCAAAACATTGGCTTTACCTACATAGTATATATTTGGACACACCCATCCACCATACTGGAGCTCAAGAGAATGGTTACTGGCCTCGTGATTTCCCCCTACGAAGAGAGTGAGAATAGGGGCCCTTTTCTTGCCGTAGTAGTAGTCCTGGAAATCCCCCATTTGAAGATATTTGGGGGGGACTGCCAAACATTGGAGGTCTGCCTCATTGCGTACGGCTTGGAAATCACCACATATAATGAGAAGTTCAGGTTTTTTGTTATGAGGAAGCAGAAGAAGCTTTTTATAGATGGCATCAAGCATCCCATGACAGCATCCTTCTACTGCGATGATCATGCTTAGTAATCGTGTCAACTGTTACTAGTATAACTTATAATTTCCTCCACCCGTGTATATAATATTTTTTTTAATAATATGCATCCAACTCATCGCATGGGAACAACACACGAGCAGCTCAATGCAGAGCTCGAAAAGAGGTCTAAGCAGTTAGAAAATGTTTCTTCTGCTAAGGCCCTTTTTGGGTATGCTGTTGATTACTTTGAAAGGGTATGTGGGTTTGTTTGATTCTACTGTTATTCTGCATTGATTTATTGATCGATAGATCTATTATCTATTTATCTACTTATTCATTGATTCGATTACTGTTGAATATGTTTATTAAACTTTTATCACATGGCATAATTTCAACAGCCGTTTTAGTGATTCTATTGATTCTTCTTCTATGGCGTTTTGTTGCCATAGTTTGAAGGCGTTATGCTGAGTGTTTGATCTGTCAGTGCTTTTGACAAAGGTCTATCCGTTTAATGAATATTGATCAATCACTCTTATCCCCTTCCTAGATATCAAGTGCCAATTATAGATACTTTGGCTATGCTCAAGATCACTGGAACGTCATTGCGGGATGGGGCAGTTCAGGCTTGGCTAATTATTTATGACTCGGGGTGACTATGTTATATTAGCAGTCTCTTTTTCAATGATTGTTTCTGGCTGTTAAGGTTTGCATTTTGGTTCTCTCTTAGAAAATAGAAGCTATTGTGAGTTGCTTGATTCTGTTGATAGATCAATCGTTAAACGGTTCTGTGGTTTGGTGGTTTGGTGATTGATGGCTGGTGCGTGCTTTACTTGATCAATGTGTCAAACGCAGCCTTCTAGCTATCAAAATCTTACCTGTACTCGCCGTAATGAGTAGAGAATCATTAGGTTGGCTCACGATTTGGTTTACTTCATATTTTCCCAATAATTGGTCAGTTTTATAGGAAAAGATTTACGAAACTACCTAATTATTACTATCATGTTATTTGACGAATATGTCTGTTGCATATAAGTATATACAAAAGTAAACAAGACACTAACAAGTACAAAAAAACAAGAGTCTCCTCACCATCAGAAGCATACTTATCATACCTTCTCTCATACACTATAATGGTAACTATTCTTCCCAAGAGGGACTCTAAAAGCTCAGCATTAAAAGAATTATGTGTAGAACTCAAAAAGAAGCTCACCTTGGAAGAGGATGGTTTTCAGGAGATAAAGCGAATAGTTAAGGGGTTAAGCAGTGCAGCTAGTAAACCTAGTAAAAGTGATGTGAATAGTAGCGTTACTAGTAAAACTGATGCAAGTAACAAACTATCGAAAAATAGTCACTCTGTGGATCCAAATCCATCTAGCAATTCCTCAAAAAATGTAAATAGTAATAAAGCCAATGGTCAAATAAAACATGCCCCGTCACCAGATACCCCCTCACCCCCTAAATCATCAAACACCCCTATATCTGGATCTCTAGCGCCCCTCACTCCTAAGCAGATATCAAACAAACAAAATGCACCCACTGTCTACGAGCCAACCTCGTCTGAAAGACCCCCTTCTCCCCTAACTATCAGATTCAATAATCTTCGCATTCCCAAGAAAGCTCCCACCCCCTCATTATCACCCCCTCCCCTTAATCTCAACTATCGTCTGAGGTCCCCCTCACCTCCTCGCTCTCCCCCTGTAGACCTCCCTGTAGCGCCCCCCTCCCCCCTCATTGAACGGGCTCTAAGTGAGAGCGCAACGTGGTACATCAACCCCGTCCCCCTCTCGCGCCTCTTACGCGCGCTCCCGCAGCACGTGCTTCTTGTGGATGTGCGTGTGCGGCGTGCGTTTGACGCCTCGCACATCAGGGCGGAGAACGTTCTCTGCATCGAGCCAATGGTGGTCCTGGACCTGGTCTCGGAGGCTGGGCTTGCAGACTCGCTCTTGGTTGCACCAGAGCGTGAGCAGCGCCTCTTTGCGCGCAGGGCGCGCTTTGAACTTGTAGTTTTGTATGATGAATCTTTTTGCGCACAAGGAAACGGTGTAGGCGGTGTGAGCACGCTTCCGAAAACGCTCTTTCGTCTAATGGCGCTCTTGAGCGAGCGCGCACCGCTTTCACCATTAAAACGCCGTGCAGTGGTGCTCAATGGGGGTTTCAGTGCTTGGAAAACGCTCTATAAGAGCGAAGTGACGCCGCCTCGAGAAGAGCCTCTATTCCAGCCTCAAAAACTGGTTTTGCGACTGTCGTTTGAAGCGCCGCGGTATGAATTTTCGCCTAAAAAGGAAGGATTTTTACCGTATCTGAAGAACCTTGAGGATGTTAGAAAATTAAAGGAAAGCGCACATCTCCACATTGACCCGCCTCCCAGAGCCTTGGCTATGTCTCCCAAAAGTCCATCTCCTAAGGTTCCAGAGCCAGTTATTGAGAAGTATCTGGAAAACTTTAGTTGTGGTTTGGCCAATTTGGGAAATAGTTGTTATATAAACTGTGTTTTGCAATGTCTTTCCGGGACATCTGAGCTCACAAACTTGTTTTTAAGTGGCTATTTCAAAAGACATATCAATTTGAATAGCAGAGTAGGGTCAAAGGGTGTATTAGCCAAAGCATATTATGATACACTCAAAGAGATGCTGAAGAAGGATGGAGGATATGTAGTTCCAGCTCGATTTAAACAGGTCTGTGGGCTGTTGAACCTGGAATTTAGGGGAACCGAGCAACAGGATTGTCAAGAGTTTTTGAATTTTTTGTTAGATGGACTTCATGAGGATCTTAACCAGTGTGGAGGACATCCTCCTATGAAGCCTTTGACCGATGCAGACGAAGAGTTTAGGGAGAGGCTTCTGTGTAGAGTGGCTAGTACTATAGAGTGGGAGAGGTATTTAAAGACGGAGTTCAGTTATTTGGTGGATATATTTCAGGGGCAGTATCTGAGTAGGCTCCGGTGTTTGAAGTGTAGACATACTCTGACCACGTATCAAGCTTTCAGCACGCTTAGTCTTCCTATCCCAAAAGGAGACACTGTCAGTTTGGAGTCATGTTTCGAAGAGTTCATCAAGGAAGAGCTATTGGATGGAGACGACAGATGGAGATGTCCAAAGTGTAAGGAGTTCACTCGTAGCACCAAGCAGTTGAGAATTACGAGATTGCCCAAGGTTTTGATAGTTCATTTGAAACGTTTCAAGCAGGGCTTCGGGTTGCAGAAGTTGGACACGCTCGTGAGTTACCCTGTAGATGGCGTGATTGACTTGGATCGCTTCTGGCCACGGGTAGAGAGCGCTGAGGAGCAGCGCAAGTTGGCGCAATTCAGTAGTAGGGGGCAGGTACCGCCATTTAGGTATTCCGTATATGGGGTGGTAAATCATTCAGGGAACTTGAGAGGGGGGCATTACACGGCGTATGTGCGGGGGAAGGGAGGGTGGCGGTTTTTCGATGATACGAGGGTGAAGAGGGGTAGCGGGGTTGTGGGGAGGGATAATTATGTGCTTTTTTTGGAAAGAGTGTAACTCGGCAGCAACTAGAGCGAGTTACAACGCTTGCTTTTCGTCGTCCTGCTCAACAGGATCTTATAACTAAAGTGAAGCGAGAGTTTTTGGTGTGGTGTCATGAGCAAGCGAGTAATAATTGTTGTATATCATATTTCCAAGCGAGGACAGGACACTCAATCTTCACTCTTTTGCTTGTCGAAAGTACTGGAAACCAGTAACATTTGATAAGAACGAATCATATGGCTATATAATATGATTCGTTAGTTCCTTTTATCATCAATCTTAGACCTTTCTTTCAACATAACAACTTGCTGGCTTGCTTCCTGATGCATCGTTACTTATTACAATGTCCCTCTTTGAGCTCTATTCGAAACAAAATTCAAGAATCACTAGTCATTATAAATTATATGCTTAAAATTTATGATTGTAGAAAGGCTACTGCAATAGAATCGTTACATATGGTCTTATTATCAATTGGACACCACGCAAACTTTAGAAAACATAATCATACAATTACAGATAAGTACTATTGATATCAAATATGGACTTTTTTCAAATGCAAAACTCTCGTTCACTGATTCCACTAGATGTCTATATATATGGCATGTATACGAGATATTTAGCAATAACAGTAAACTAATACTTGTCTATCAAGCACACCGTTTTGAGTTAAACAATATGACTTGCTGAAGTTTGAGCAAGGTACTAGTCACTTAGTGGGAGGTCTTAGTTGAACTGACAGGCCGGATTCCAATAAGAGCATCTTAGGAGGATATTTGGATATTTCATGTAATGAAAACCAGTCTAGCTGGAGGTGTAGTGTTTTCAACTTATCTCACCAATGAGCTGTGTACTTGGCTCGAGCTTATTTGATAATTGCCTGTGCTCAGAGTCAAACAAAATCAATTTTAATGAAAGCATCAACCTTGTCAAACTCTATCCTTTGCTCAAAGGTTCCTTACTCTTCATCAATATCCGACATCAAAGCCTCCTCATCTCCCCACTCATCGAAACTCTCCTCCTCCTCTTCTTCTTCTTCTTCTTCTTCCTCATCGTCTATCGTAATAGACTGTCTTCTCTTCCCCCTCATCCCTATATAATAACCTCTACTAAACGGCACAGACCGTTTGATCGCATTCAAATATAAATAGGCGACCCTCTTTTTCTTCTTATTGAAGAGAAACCACATTTGCAGCCACAAACTCCCAGGCTGGTCCTCTAAAAATGCCTCCAGAGGCACAAAATAATATACACTACACTTATGGAGGTCTATATGAGCCCCCAAAGTATCCCAAATCCACTCCATAGGCATTTTGCCTAGAGAGATGAGGGTACTGTTGAACTTCTCGACAAGTTCTACTGGAGTCACCCTTTGAAAATCCAGAGGCTCTAGCAGCGAAAAGTCGTGGTCCGGATACGTCAGATTGAGCACAGCCACTAGATATACAAACGCTTTGCGAGAGCCACTACTTTCTAGGGGCCCAAACGGACTTTGGTTAACAATGTCATATACGCGAGGAGGGGTGGAGTATTCATTTTCAGGATTTGAGGGAATTGAGGGTATTTGCTGGGGTTTACTTGACGCAGCACTTCTCGCTCCCACATCTTTCCCTGCACTCTCACTTCCTTCTACGCGATCTACACTATTACTAGTATTTATGCTAGTACCTACGCTATTACTAGTATTCAAACTAGCATTTGTTTCTACACTACTACCATTACTCGCACCATTATTCGTGCTACCCACCCCCTCACTATTTCTTCTCTTTATATCCAGAAATGAGCCCAGGCCAGATCTCTGGACTTTGAGAGAAAAACTGCGGGTATACGAGTTGCGAATGGGAGCGTTAGCTAGCTCCGCCAGCTCACGAAGAAGCAGGGTAATGTGCAGGTCAATTTGTTTGTAAAGTTTCTTGTCGGAGCCAGCAGGGCGGGTGCTGAATAGATCACACCCACCTTGTATTCGGCAGTCTGAGGTCTCGAATTGAAGGGCTTGGTTGACGAGTTCTATGTCAAATTCGTCGATAAACAGGTTAGCACTAAGTATTCCCATGAATATGAGTATCAGGGCATAAGCTTTACAATGCGAAATACTAGGAATGAACAAATATTCTTTCTCACCATGCTTCGCGTGCTTGCGGAAGATTGAATGTGTGAATGAGAAAAATCAAAGGATAAAAGAGATTAAGTTGATTGGGTAAAGATGTAGATAGAGGACGCATCAAAAAGAGAATAGAGCATATTTAAAAAAACATGTGTATAAACTATCAATACCTCGAAAGAAGTAGAGGATGTAACAGCATCTCCAGATTAAGAGTAAGATGCAATTATATATATTCAAGTAGAATACGACCAAATAGCGCAGAGGACAGCACAAAAGTCAATTTTCTCGGAAAATGCTTCAAAGCGTAAGTAAATTCTATCAAGACCCCCACAAAAAAGTCAAGGAAAAACCCCTATTCAAGTAAATTGCTCGGGACATTATGTAGTGGCCACCATCAATTCTCTATGCTGAGCAGTTTTAAGAGAATATATTGCGAAAGGTGTAAAGAAATAGCACATAAATGCATCGACTTAGTGCCTACCAAAATGCATAAATAAGAAACACATTAAAAACTGTCTGAAAAACATAGTTCTCTTCAAAAATGATGAAAGAGGGCTAATCAGGTATCATAGCAGTAATAGGATAGTTGTATTATAATCAATAGAGCATTGATGAAATTAACCTTGAATCACATCACTTCCTTATATGATCAAGCTGAACCAAACAACTCAATCAACAATAAAAATGTCGACTAATTTGCTCAATTTTTATACTCAATCAAGAACAAGGCAGCCTATAATCATCGAGAAAAACACACCTTCATTGGAAATTGGAACGCGTCTTATTGAAGGCTGGCGATGCGATGATGTTTTCCTTGCTTATCGCGCGTGCGATTAGAAATGTGTGGGCACGTGTATACAAAAAGGGAGCATTACCAATGTTGGTTTGAAACCAATCATACTAAAATTTACTCAATGTTGATACCGTGGACTGGGGCTGCTTCATTTTGTCATTCGGTTAGGTTTCGGGTATTGTTTCTTTGCTTTTTGCATGATCTGTATCGGTAGTTGAATGAGTCTTCTTGGTTCAGTAATTCTACCATAGTAATGATGTATAACGGAAACTTAGAAGTCTATAGGCATTGTTTGGCAAGTGCAAAATTGAGTTATTCTGAACTAGGGAGAGAAGGTATATGATTGAAGTATGCAGATAATCACTTAAACGATAGAGCGAACCATCGCTCAAGTTAATGGTATAAATGAGTTAAATGAAGAGCTCTAACTCTGTGCGGATCGCTTCTTTTGAACGTTGGTCAAAGTTTGCCATCTCACTGGCTCGCTGAGGGCCATGAGAGCCTCTAAATGAATTCTTGTAGAATTTTTCATCCTAAGCTATAACTTATATGGAAACTAATATGTCACAATCTTAGCTGGTTTCCCAGAGCTGCTCAGATACTTTCAATAGCTGAGTCTAGAGACATCGCCTGTGCTCGTGAACTGCTTTACTGTCAAAACTTTGACTGTGCATGTATACTTATTTAGTGAGGGCAACCGTTCATACTAGTTCTTTCAATACACATCAACTTTGACCACACACTGTGGGTGCTTACTAAGTCCACCATGCTTAGCAAGCAGAAGATGCATACTCTAAATATATGGATTATCCTACTCAATAGTAAAGCATCTCACTATAAAAGCAACCCGAAAACACTACTCAAACATCAGTCAAACTAAATCAAAAAAAATTCAAAAAAAATCTCAAAAGGTTATGGCATACCTGATACACCAAAAAGCCCATGTATGTACACTTCGAGAACGCGTCGCGAAAATAAAATCACATCAAAAAATTTCACTAAACTTGGTCAAATTGTCGAGCCAAAAATGCCCTCGGATCTGGAGGCTATGGTATACATACTCACCCGGCTGGCAGAGGAGTTCCTAGCTGATGCTCATAGGCTAAGTCATCTTGCTCGTTCCTCCTCCTCCTCCCCCATTAGAGACACATACTATAACCTCATATATTCAGCTATAAAAACCCTTACATCTGTTCTTTCACTTCAAAACTTGCCCCCCTCTACTGAAGTCTCTGTCCTATTACGATTGGCACAAGTATACACTTCCGAAACCCAAAACTCAGATAAATGTGAAGCCTTCATTTCAAAAGCCCTAACCCTTGCAGAACGCACAGGAGACGAGCTCTATCTCCATGCAGAAATCTCCGCAGCTCTTGTGGTTTCTCAAGGGCCTTCGAAGGTAGCATTAAAATATCTTGCGGCAAAAACAGTGGCGCTAGCGACCCTTGGACGCGCTCTAGCAGCACATATACTAGAATATTTCAGACATGCCTTGCTCATGGCAGCAGACCCCAAAGCGGCCCAAATTTCCGTGCGAGAGTTCAATAGCCGCAAAGATGTCCCCTTAGAAATTTGGCAGCTTCTGGCGTTGCGTGAGGCAAGTTGGACCCTCTATAATGGAAATCCAGGGTTGGCGGAATCCATACTCGATGAAGTTTCCCAAAAGGAGATAGCATGTGTTCCTCAAGTCCGCGCAATGTGGCATCTAAACTCAATACTTTGTCTGTTTCAAGCTTATGACCTCGAGAGGTGTAGAACTAAAATTGCAGATATGCATAAGTTTCTAGGCGAAGAGGTTAAAAATATAAAAAATTGGCCTTCAAATGGGTCTTTCAAAGTAGCAGTGTCGTTCTCAGATGTCGAAAAAATTGACATACAAGTTAATTGGCTCACTCTAGAAGAAGTTCAGTGTGTTTTATGGCTCTATTCAGGCATATGCAATATGCATAAATACCATGATAATTCCAAAGCAGAGAAATATCTAAAAACAGCCCTTTCACTTGTCGATAAATACGAAGCTGTCCTCATAGAAAAGGGATTCGTTAGAGGGCCTGGTGCCCTGCTTTCGGAGCTAGATGTGAAATTGATGCGTTTAAATTTTATACGGTTTCAAGCACAATTCTACCTTTGTTTTTGGCACCACTTGTCAAAACGTGGGCTCATCCTGGAGAGCAAACAAATGCTAATCGAAATTCAAAGCTCGCTACAATCTCTCTCGCGCGTGGAGAAAGCTAGCTTCAGAAAACCTTTTTCCAAAAACCTATATTTGCTTGCGCTTCTATGCCAAAACTCAGGAAACCTTGCGGACGCATCGTACTACTATTCGAAAGTCCGTGAGCTCTGCTCTCGGTCTGAAAGGTCTACTGTTGCAAAAAATGCCGAATTTGCATTTTTCTGTGCCCTGATTGGGCTCGGCTCACTGCCGGCCTACGAGGCCCATTCTGAGCTCTATGTTTTTGCCACATTCAACTTAGTGCTAGCCTTGAATGGCATGGCAAAGGACGCTCTGCCGGAGGAGATGGCTGCCCTCACATCGAAAAGAAACACCCTTCTAGAAGAACTTTCACAGATGATGAAAGTGGACGAAAACAAAACAAAAGTATTGCTCAGTGGTACAAAAACACTATTCGACGTTATTTTCGAGACAATGTCTTACCAGGATATCAAGAAATCACTTGAAAAAAACATTAAAAAACCCCCAAAAAATCCACATTTTTCGGCAGAATTGTACGTTCTTTCGACGTATATCATGTCCCACAGCTCTCCTGATGTGGCAGAGAAAAAAAGACTTCTTCAGGAGTGCTATGCAGCGAGTTTAAACTCTCGAACTGGTGTTATAAGAGCTGTTGCAGAGCGGGAACTAAGGGAATTGAATGACCACAGTGTTTAGAAGTCGACTTCTAAGGGATGTTGGAAAATTGGAGCTCTTTTTGGGCGAAATATGAGGTATAGAGCGTTATATAATAAGGGGGTTGTTAAAATATGTACTATAGAGCGTCATATGACACGTTCACTTGCATTAAATAATTTGCATAGGTTTGTAAATACGATTCGATTAGTTTTAAGTTGTAATAATATGTTATGATTACTTTCCTTATCACACAAATTATATCTTTTCCTCACTTGTATTTGTCAAGAGTTGGTCCTATAGTGTAGAGGTTTACCACGCTGGATTCTGATTCCATAGACCCCGGTTCGAACCCGGGTAGGACCTCTTTTTTTTTTGCATCTTTTCGAACTTCAAAAAAATTGATAAGTAACACAACGAGACTTCAATGGGTTTCAAAGTAAGCCTGGCATTACAATCTCGTTGATTATTGTTTGTCTGTAGTGTATGTAGATCTCGGTAAGGTTGGTGTCCTCAAATTATGAGATCTGATAAAAAAAAAGTATACTACAGAATCCAATAAGCTTCTTTCACAAAATAATATCAAGAGGAACACTCAAAAGAAGCATTCACCACTCTCTCATCAGATCGAAGGCATTTTCTTTGCTGCTCTTATATCTACTTTAGTCAATAATACGAGCTCTTCACGAACACAACAAGTTTCATGTGCTATAGGTAAATGATCTACTAACCCTTTCTAAATAGGCTGATGTTCAGAATAATGGAAATTGATATCGCTAAAGTGAATACGCTCGAAAAAACCTGAGACAAAACCCCAAATTCAACCACCCAAACAACGACTCAACATGAAAATAATACAAGAAAGCAGTATGTATACATTTTAAAGTGTGTTATGAATAAAAATGAAAGAAAATTCTTCTCGTAAATGGCATACAAATTCTTTAGAGAGACAAATTAGCTTAAAGCTGCAAAGATACTTGGCAATGCTACTCTTGGGTTCGCTTGTTGGTTAAAAAAACTAGAAAACGTTTGATAACCTGGTAAAACCAGAGCCAGCTCGCTAGTTACACCAAATTGTTAAACGTTTCAACCCTCGCATTGAAATACGCGTTATCCAACATCTCCTCCCCCATCTCCCCCCCTTCTTTCCCCGCCTCTACGCCTCTTCTAAAAATCTCCCTATTTTCTATCCATTTTACATTTGCCAAACCATGAAGGAGTGAATCAGCCAAATCATCACTCTTTGCCTTCCCACTATCCTCCCCCACCAAGACCTTGTGAAGATACAGTCTACTAGTCTGCTTGACCTCCTCCATACGACTCTCCAAACTCTTATGAAACTCTGGAGAAAGCAAAAAAATAGATTTATTCCCATTAAACGCATCCACAAAATACTTGGTAGCTAGATCGACTCTCTGTTCTTTTTGCTTATGTTGCCTTTTAAGTTCCATCTTCCTGAGCATGAAAGCTAAATGCATTCGTACAGGGCTACTTAACATGGTCTGACTGTTTATTTGCTTCTCCTTGTTGAGAGAGTGTATTGTGGATATAAGCATTTGTTGAAGCGTATTCACTCTGAGCGTCCACTCTTGAACCAGAGCGCCCCCATTGGTTCTAGCTCTCTGTTCTTCGATAACCACGGCGTCCTGGTCCATCATGTGCTCCTTAACAAGGTCGTACGCTATTTTCGAAAAAAGTAGTGGTGAGAAATCCTTCAAATCGTATTTTTTAGAGAGATCAATCTTGCGCCAGTCTACAACGATGGGCTTTGTTTGAGGGGAGAAATGGAGTTTACAATATGAAAAGTTTTTAACACCCATGTCGATGGCTATGAGTTTTTTCGGGAGGGAGGGGCCACTGGTAGAAGTAGAGAGAGCAGGGAGGGATTTAAGAGTGGACAAAGGAGTAGGGGTGTCTAATACATAACGAATAAGTCGATCTACAAGAAGGAGTTTAGTTCCGGAGGTTGCTGGTTAGAAGGGGAAATTGAAAGTAATGAGGATACTTGATACATAGCTCGCAGATTTTCAAGGGTTTAGTGGGGTTTTATTAAGAGGTTTAGATAGAGCACAGTGTAAGCGTTCCCTCGAATTTTCGTAGTATCCTAAATGATAGACTACAGAAGGTAAAGGTCAATTATATAAATCACACGTAGTTGAATATTTGAGAACACTGAAGAGAGAGTCCTTTACAAATCCGGTTTAAAATTGACAGTGTAAGTTTCTAGTCTTCAAAGTATCCTTGATTATGTATTCGCTTGGTGTGAATTCCGTAAGCAAAAAAAGAGGAACAAAATTGGAAAGAACAACATAAGAATTTAAGAAAAAAGCTCTCGAGTTGATGAGTTTTTCTATTGATAACATTCGAGTCATTTTTTTCTAAATCATCTGTGAAAACCCCCTAATCATTATCAGTTTTCAACACTCTCAAATCAATGACCCAAGTATGTGAATAGATCAATTCAAAGTCGAATGAGAGATTCGTCCTTTAAAGAAGCTCAAACTCAATAGGAAGGTGTAGTAATAATCAGAAAAAGAGATATGGGAAAGTCTATATTCTGAGCATATCTCAGTGATCGAATGAAAATCTTTGATACTGTTAGAGTAGTATGTGGAGTGATCGAAATAAAAGATCAGGAAAACAATAGATAATGAGCGTTGCTTAACAGAAAAGGAAGATATGAAAAGATAATATTTCAGCACCCGAGCTATACTCACCTAAGCCACACCCATAACACAAGGTCTTTAGCAGGGTAGCAGAGTTACTCTTTAAGAAAAGAGTTTCGAAATTTGAAGGCCGGGGAACCAGCATGGCGTGTCTATTAACTGAGCCAAAATTGAGTGTTTATGTTTGAATTTTTTGGAAAAATTCAATCGAAATGAGGGGTGATAATGGGAGCTTAACTTGGGCTCCGTTGCGTGATTTGGATCTTTGCTTTGTATTTGAGACTCTCTAGTTGTGGGTTATTGGTCCTTTTTTGAAGACTCGAAATAATTGTGGAGTTTGTA
The DNA here is from genome assembly GCA_031125455.1 of Saccharomycopsis microspora. NCBI lineage: Eukaryota > Fungi > Ascomycota > Saccharomycetes > Ascoideales > Saccharomycopsidaceae > Saccharomycopsis > Saccharomycopsis microspora. The sequence continues at coordinate 297,833 of JASTUJ010000012.1, read as the reverse complement.
ATCTCGCTTTTATTATAAGCTCAAGAATGATGATAAAGTCGTGCTGTAGAAGGTCTTTGATTTCGATATTTCTTGAATACGTACTTTTTATGGCTTTAGCTCCAAGGCTTCGGCTTCTTTTAATTACTCTTTGTGAGCTTTTTGATACGAACTAGTTTGATTAACACGATTCTGTTTTGTACAGTCAAAACGGTTGCACAATTTCTGAAAACAGACTTAAGCAAAATGGCAACTATCTCAGAAATGTTAACAATAGATATCCAAGGCCCTTCTCTAGAAAATTCTTCGATATTACATAAATCTCCAGTGAACAGTTGATACCACCTACATTGAGCTTTTTTTACGACTCTGTTAAGCCCATAGTGTGTATGTAAATACTTAAACTATTTGAAAGCATATTAGTATCATGTCATCTGATTTTACGCTCTAAATGAGTCCTTGCACTGTTCCCCAAATGCACATTGGGGTATTCTATAAAAAGGCTTACAGGCGTGTTCAAACTAGCATCAATACGTATAAACTTTAAAAATTCTCTCTTAATATATTTGAAAATCACATATAAGTCGGTTTCGAAACCCCCCTCTTCAGATAAACCTTGAAAAAACAACCAAAACACTTGTGAAACCCACTCGAAGACACAAAATGAAGTATAACAAAGGAAACAGATAACTACATCGTAGCACCCAACCCCCAACAAATCTTCAAACTCCAACACAAACCTGCTCCCTATATTTCAGGCTCACTCGATTACTTTATATAAACTACACTCGCTGCACACTGCAGACACAAACCCAACCCGCTGTATTTTGCTGAGATGTCACCAAACGAGCCCAACAAAGGGTACTACGACTATTCCTATACTCAACGCTGCATTCGTACGCCCTCCAACCCCCGGGAGCACCCTCCTTCCCAAATCCCGAAAAAAGAGAGAAAGCCAAGGAAAACCCACCTTTTCGGATGGTTCCATCGCCAAAAACCAATTCCAAAATCCGCACTTCTTGACTTTGAGAAAGAAGTGAGCTCTTTTGCTGAGTCTGAGACCGGCACGACGCTCGTGGACACCCCCCTGCTTACAAACCCTAAGAAAAAATCGTTGCGCGGTCTTTTTGGCTCTAGAAAAAGTGTCAGACTCACTATCAGACGCAAGGATAGAATCAAGGCCGAGTCTTTGGGCGCCTTGTTCACCAACGAGGACATGAAAGATTTGGCAAATTTATATGGCGGCCCGGAACCAGCTCCAGAGGCCAACGCCCAAGACGAGAACGAGACTCCTGTTTTGAGTTCTGTGACCACAAAAGAATGCTCTAATCCATCTTCTTTGTCTGCTGTGGACGCCTCTAGAAAACCAAGCATGTTTGGCCCTCCTTTGAGTCCATCAAAAGAGGCCGACGGTGAATCCAACTCAAGCGAGTTTGATGATGCTCCTTGCACACCTCAGATAACCAACATATGCAGCCCTGGGCGGCCTGCGACCGCAGAGTCCGTCGACTCACCAGTATTGTCTCGCAAAAAATCAATATTTTCTAGATCTGTCGACACGTTCTCGGGTCTTTTTGGACGGCAAGCACGTATTTCTGAAGACCAACCGATGAAGATCACGCTTACAGAGAAGTACTTTTCTGGTGACCAAAAAGATGAGGAGCTTCAAAAGGACTTGGATTCTATTAGGTTCGACATCCCGGGGGCGACGCCGAAAAAATGCGTTCCTCTTTCTCAGTTTCTGGACCCAGATTGGAACCCGTACCATCCGCCAGGGTACAATTTATTTGAGCAGAGCATGGAGGAGCTTGACAGGGTTGAATATAGTTTAGATACTATGAGGGGATACCATGTTGAGGAGCTATTTTAAAGGGTTGTTATTTCTGGAGTTTTATGATTTTCAAGGTCTGTTATCTGTTTGGGTTAAGGGTATGCTATAGAACGTGTTTTGTGTGGATTTGTAGTATTTGGGGGAATATGTGCTTGACTATATACTTATATATACTTCCCGTTTTATTCTGGCTCTAAGATAGTGCTGACGCCGGTTTTTCCCTGCCCTGGATGTAGCAAACGCTTTGTTACGCAGAGAATCGCTTATGAGCTTATGTGAGGCGTGAAACAAACCTGGAGGATTCTTTGCTAGATGTTTATTCATTTGGCAAAGTAGATTCTGCTCTGGAATTTTTTGGTGCTCTCATTTATACTATATACTATTCTTTATGAAGTAGTGGTAGTGACTTGTGTACCTAAAGATCAAAAAGTACAGCCATAGCATAACACTTTTCTCAGGTGCACATCTATGGAGGCCCGCTGGCCTTATAAGTGTCACTTCTATCTCTGCTTCAACCATGATGACCAAGGGAATCTATTAGTTAGAGTTACTGGAATGATCTTGATACCATTTTCAGACAACTTGCTCCGGTGTCAGTATATGTATTTTCGTAATCAGTCTAGACTCTAGCGTAGATCATGGCATGGTGCGAGTGACCCAAGAGATGGCTAGCTTTTGATTGATTTGTAAGAGTGTAATGCATGTTGGAAGTAGCAGACACGGACAATACTACAGATGAGATCGACATCGAAGCTTACATATTCGTTTTGAAATGTTATGCCACATCAGTTTGTAAAGTTAACTCCTATATTTGAATATGGCAGCCTGAGTCAGTCCTCGCAGCCCACGTGGAGGTGGCGAGTCAAATTATTCAGTGCAACTTACTTTGTAACTTTCAAAGCATAGTCCACAGTAGTTTGTAGTTCCATTGTGACTCAGTAGGCCTGCCATAATTTGCAGTTTACTTCACCGAGCATTCTCAACTACTGATCGTGACAGTCAGTAAATCAGTCAACTTTCACGATCTACAACATAGAAAAATCACTCTCAAAGCTTATTCAAACGCATCAAGGTATCAACCAACTCTCCATATTCATCAAGTCCGTACACCGTGCGTCTTTGCACTTTATCATCAGCTGATGAACTAACAATAAAAAAGCAATGATCTCGCGATCAACTCTTACGTCTTCAAAAACTAGTGAAAGGTCCCGTTACAGATCAACTGATTTGTAACTGATTTCTGTGTGAATCGCTCAGAAAGCTGACATATCAACAACAGTAACTTAACAACACATAGATGGAATGAACAAAGTTTATTCAGTACGATTGATTCATCAAATCAAGTTATCAGCATTCATACGCGTTATAGGAAAATAGTTCAACAGTTGACCAGAAAATCACAAAAATGATAAATATACTGACCGCATTATACACTCCAATATACAAGTATAATGTAACATACTACCGCCCCGCAACAACCCAACAAAATCTAAGTAAGCCGCCAATTGATTTATAAACGCCCCTCGAAAAAATAAGCCCCTCAAAGTAATCGCCCCAACCTGACTCAGGATTACCCGCATCAGCAATCATACCATGCAGCTGCTCACCATTTTCCACTCACATAAATCATATAAAGGCGAGAAATCAGCATCAACGATAAGAGGCCCTCAGCACGATATCTTTAGATCACACAAGGAGGATAGTCTGTTTCCACGATAAGCGCGATAAGTATTAATTGATATCAAATGGCAGACCCAGAGCTGTATGCATCCCCATCAGACAATGGCCTCCCCCCCTCCCCATCGCTCTCTGGGCGAATTCTCATGGCCTTCACGAGTCTTCCTCTGCAGATCCACCACAAGAAACAAGGCTTTAGTCTCTCACATGTCCGGGGAAACTCGTCCATTTACCTGTCTTTCTACTACCTCTCGCAGCACACCGGCTGGGAGACCCACATGATTGGATGGACCGGCGAGATCCTCGACAAAAACGGCGATTCAGAAGACTTGAGACTTTCCCCCGACCAAAAAGAGGAAATCCTCGAGAAAATCAAGAAGGCCAATGCTCTGCTGCATATACACCCAGTGTGGCTTCTAAGAGATCCCCCTAGATGGCGCATGTATGCAGAGCACGTGCTCTGGCCCGTCCTCCACTACATCAACCCTAGGATCTCCGGTTCGGCTGACGAAGAGGTGTGGTGGACAGACTATGTGCGTTTCAATGAGGCGTATGCCTCGGCCATTTGCGAAATCTACAAACCAGGAGACATTGTGTGGATCCACGACTACTATCTTCTCCTTCTTCCCAACATTTTGAGAAGCCGCTTAGAGAAGGTCAACATCGCGTTGCACGTGCACACCCCCTTCCCTTCTTCCGAGTACTTCCGGTGTCTCTCGCGCCGTCTGGCGCTTCTCGAGGGCATGCTTGGTGCAAGCCGCATTGCCTTTGAAAACGAGGGCTTTCTTCGGCATTTTGTGTCGCTGGCAGCGCGTGTTTTGGGTTGTGATGCCGCGCCCTCCCTGGTCACGGTCTACGGTCACACCACACTATTGGAAGCCGTGCCCGGCGGCATCGACGCACTGAAGATTGTTGAGGACGCGTACACCAAAGAGGCGGACGACCGGGTGGCATTGATTCGCAAAAACTACGAGTGGTGCCGCATCGTGGTTGGTCGCGACCGGTTGGATCCGGTCCGGGGAGTGCTTCAGAAAATAGAAGCCTTTGAACGGCTTCTCGAAATGCACCCAGAATGGGTGGGAAAGGTGGTATTGGTGCAGGTGTCGTCCCGTTCTTTTGGCACCGATGCGGCTTACGAAAGGCTGGTCGCTGAGCAGGTGGCATTGGTCAATAGCCGCTACGGGACATTGGAATATAAACCCATCCATCACCTTCTGCGAGTGGCCAGACCCGAGTATCTTGCACTTCTTAGAGCGGCAGATATTGGGCTTATCACCCTGGTTCGTGATGGCAGCAATACCACAGCGCTCGAATACGTCGCCTGCCAGCGCGAACAGCACCTGCCGTTGGTTTTGCTGGAGTTTAGTGGCTCGACGGCGGTCTTGGGGGATGCCGTAGTCGTCAACCCCTGGGACGCCGTGGGGGTTGCACGAAGCGTCCACGAGTGCTTGCAGATGCCCGCAGAGAAGCGTAGAGCTCTCTCCGAGCGCTTGTTCAAACTGGTGCTGACCAACACCGTTCAGAGTGCCACCAACGCGTTCTTAAGACATTTTGTCGAGGAGCTTGGCCAGAACGATGAGCATCTGACGCCGCCTTTAGATAGACCTCTTTTGCTCAAAGAGTATAAAAAAACCAGTCGTCGGCTTTTTTTGTTTGACTATGACGGGACTCTTTCTCCTATAGTGAAAGACCCAGATGCAGCCATCCCCTCCCAGAGGGCCCTCCGTGTACTTGGAAAGTTGTGTGACGACCCAAAAAACCGGGTGTGGATCATCTCTGGTCGCGACCAAGTGTTCCTCGACAAGTGGCTCGGGTCCAAGATCCCGAAGCTTGGTCTCTCGGCAGAACACGGGTGTTTTGTGAAGGACGTGGGGGGATCATGGGTGGGCTTGGCGGAGAAGATGGACATGGCATGGCAGAAAGACGTGCTGGAGGTGATGTCTTACTACACAGAACGCACGCCTGGCCTGTTTATCGAGCGCAAGATGGTGGCGCTCACATGGCACTACCGGAAGGCAGACCGTGAGTTCGGGGAGTTCCAGGCGCGCGAGATGAAGCAGCATCTCCAGGCCACGGTGGCGCAGAAATATGACGTGGAGGTGATGAGTGGGAAGGCGAATGTGGAGGTACGGCCGAAGTTTGTGAATAAGGGGGAGATTGTGAGGGGGTTGGTAGGGGGAGGAGGTGTAGGGGTTAATTTAGGGGGTGGTGGGGGAAGAGGGGGGAAGAAGGGAGGAAAGAGAGGCGAGAATTTCGAAGAGATAGTTAGAGAAGAAGGAGAGGCGGTGGGAAGCAAAACTAGGACCCAAACCGCTCATCCAACTGGAAAAGTTAGTCTTACGTTGGATGAAGTTCAGGGGAATTTGAGTGGTGAAGACGATTCTGATGATTTGGGTCTTGAGTTGGTCTCTAAGGGGTGTCCCACTTCTAAAACTGTCTCTGATCCAGCCTCGGATAGTACTACCGAAGACGGTATGAACGGGAATGTAATACCGGACTTCATTTTTTGCATTGGAGATGACAAAACTGACGAAGACATGTTTGAGGCGTTGAATAAGATGGGTAGAAATGGGAAGGGACTCGAGGGGGCGTTCCCTGTTACAGTTGGGGCTGCAAGTAAAAAAACTGTTGCTAGGGCGCATTTGTTAGAGGTTGAGGAGGTTTTGGAGACAGTGGGATTGTTGGTTGGGGAGGTACTGATTTTTGAGACGGGGGGGAGTGTCGAGGTAGATGATAGGGGGCATTTAATCAGCGAAAAATCAATGAGCCAGTCGGCCAGCAATCAGCAAGTGATTAGCTGATTGGTTTTGCTTCTCTACTGTCCCTCTTCTCTATTTTTTATTGGTCAATCAATGAGTAAACAAATTGAGTTGGGTTTACATTCAAACTTCTTGTCTAGCTGTTCCATCAAGATTCACTCTTCGATCAATCAGTGGATCAAAAATGAGTCTTCTAATGGATATCCGAATATCCTAATTTACAAGCTAAATGATTATACAAATTATCTTTATATTCATACAGTCATAGATTGGTGTAGGCACGATTTGAAATTAAGTTAGAAAAGCTTGATAGTTTCAGTAGATTAATTGCGTATACTGGATTCCTATCACATTTATAAGCTACTTGTAAGGAAGCCCTAAGGTAGCGAGAGGGTTAGTCCATCGCCAATTGGAGTGGTGCTAGCAGACAGGAAAGCAGTATTGTTCAAGCAAATCAGGGAGCCACTGGAAACCCAGATACCGTCTATATATTGAGATATTTTCTCGCTGGCTAGCCTTAATGCTGATTCTCCTCACTCTCCTACGTACGCCTGACGAGCCCAGGATCTCAAGCGCTCGCCGCGTAGCTTGAGCTGGATAGGCTCAGGGTGCTGGTTAGTGAGGGTGGTCTGGATAATGAAGAACCTCTTGTGCTTGCTAGTGCTTTGATGTGTTGGTACGTGTGGTTTCGCCCCAAAGAAGGTTTTCCAAAGGTATCATACAGTATCTATGTGCGTTATCTTACTCTTAATATAACTTGTCGTTGTATCTACAATAGTTGTAAGATACTTTCCTTTTAGTAATAATGTATTGTATTGCATTGTAGCTCTGAGTATGTAACACATATTTTTACCCAAGATATATTCATATAAGAGCCTGACTCCACAAGTATAACAATCCGTCTGAATACAATAATTAGAAACCATTCCCTTCAGATGATCGTATATTTATATTATGCTAGTTGTTGGATTAATCTCTTCCTGTATGTGTGACGTACCCATCCCCCATCTCCTCCTCGGCGAGCCCCGGGTAATACACGTCATAAAAAATTCAGCCACAGACTAGCTACTTTATCATCCAAAATGTCTCTTCAAGTTGAAAAAATTTCTCCAGGTGAGTATCAATTGTTATTCGATTGAAATTTTTATGAGTTCGACGAACTTTTCCAATTTCAATTCTTGGTTTATATGCAGTCTGGTAGCGCCACTCGAAATCTATTCTTGCTCATAAAATTGTACGAAAACGAAATCATAGAATCTATCAACGAATCTTCTCTCCTTATTTACCTTGTTGGTCTACTTAAGCGGGCTAGTGAGAACTGGGTATACTCGTCTATATTCATTCTCTTGTACACAAATCAGCCTTGCTCGCTTCGCTCGCAAAATGTGAAATACTAACCAGGCGACGGCGTGAACTTCCCTAAGACAGGTGACCTCGTCACCATGCACTACACCGGAACCCTTTCTGACGGCAAAAAGTTTGATTCGTCTATTGACAGAAACAGACCATTCCAGTTCAAAGTCGGGACCGGTCAGGTGATCCAGGGCTGGGACCAGGGTGTTCCTCAGCTTTCTCTCGGTGAGAAGGCGAGATTGATCATCCCAGGTCACATGGGCTACGGCGAGCGTGGTTACCCAGGCTTGATTCCTCCAAACGCCACTTTGATTTTTGATGTGGAATTGTTGAAGATTAACTAGACTTACTAGTTCAATAGGATAATCTCATACTTGTAGTTTTGTGATTTAGTTGTTTTGGTATAGAACCCTTGTTGGCACTAAAAAAGAGTTGCCACTCAAATTATGGATATCACAGAATTTTGCATTTTCACATCATTCTCTATCACAGTGATTTCACAAGCTTACGGTGCTCTGAGTATTGTAAATGTTTGACTGAATTAGAATGATTGAGAAATTATGAAAAGAAAGAGTGAACAAAGAGAAAACGGCCACTAGAACTCGTTTCGCTTGTTCGCTTCGCTCGTTCTATTGTTTCATGTCCATCTCTTGCCCTCATCCCCCTCCCTCCACTCCACCTCCCTGTACCCCAACAACCCCTTCACCCTCTCCACTGTCTCCTCGTCCCCCATATTTTTCCCTATATTATCACTAATCTTAATAGCAGGTTTCCCATCGGCAGCCTTCAACTTGATGACAATATTCATCGGCGCCGACTTCACCTTCCCATCGCTCTTCCTACGAAAATCGTTTGTAAAATTCGTTCCAACTCCAAAATTACACAAAAATCCCTTTTCAGTGGCATACTCATGGTACTTTATGCACTTTTCCACATTCAAGCTATCACTGAAACAGATACTTTTGCTGAATTTTTCCATTCCCAAAACCCCAAAAACATGCTTCGCCACCTTATCTGTATACACCATTGGGTCCCCCGAGTCCTGTCTGAACCCTACATACCAGTCACAATAAGGCTTAACAAAAGTCTTCAAAAAAGCATCTGTACCAAAAGTATCGGTCAAAGCTAGTCCAGCATGCTCTGGACCCACAGTCTTGATCCAGTAGTCCATGGCAAGCTTATTGGCATTTAAATAGTCTTGAGATATTGCAGCAACACCCATCATCCATTCGTGGGCTACAGTTCCTATAGGCTTCAAGTGATACTTTTTGGCCAATAGAACGTTGGAAGTGCCAATCAATAAACTCTTTTTCGGGTGCTTGATAGCATAGTCAGCTAAGGCTCCAACTACAACATCTTGGGTCTCAAAGGAACGTCTACGACGAGTTCCAAACTCAGAAAATGAAATGTCATGTTCAAAAAGTGTGCTGATTTTTCTCTGGGCTTGTTCATATTGGCCACTAAGATCCCAGTCTGTGTCTACATACATGAAATAGGCCTCACTGATAAGTGCCAAAATCAAAATCTCGTAAAAAATTGTATCTGTCCATTTTCCAAAAATTTCAAAATCAAAAGTTGGACCTTCTTTATAAACAATTTGTTTCTCTGGATGAAGTTGAAATGTCTTGAGATAGTCATAGTAATCTGCTGGTAGGTACCCAACCTCTTTCTTTAAGTACTCAATCTCCTCGCCACTGAATCTGAGACCTCCCAACTTGGAAATCTCGCTTTTGACCCAGCTTATAGCCTCAGAATTGAGTTCCATACTGGGGGTCCGGTTGCGGTACTGGTACGTCACTTGGGCCTCTGGAAAATTCTTATACACAGCAGCGTGCATAGTAAGCTTGTAAAGGTCTGTATCAAGAAACGAGGTCGGCATTTTTTGGCTCAATTTGGGTGCTCTTGGGTGTATTTATAAGATGGAATATTTGGATTATTTATCTGATTGCCCTGCAGGGGGCTTGGAGGGGGTACTGATAAGACGTTTTTTTGTGAGTATAGCAGCGCTCTTATCCAGGGCTTCTCATATATATTGCATGTAGCCTATGTGTCATATATATAGCTCTTATAGTTTGCGTTAGCAAGTGGTTATCTTGTAGTTTCGGGTGACTCAGAAAGATTTTGTGGACTACACTCACCACGCGTGACCAGTATGAGTCAATATACACTATATATTCAATTCTTCACCGGGGTTTTTGTAGTTTGAACACTGGTATTATGTTCTGCTTATGTAATAGCACTATAAAATAAGCTCAACCTAAATACGAACTTTGCTTGTTTTCAGTGATTTTGACTTTTTGCTTTCTACCAGAGTGGATGTTTTGAGGTGCCTGGCTGGTCAAGTGCTCATTAAGGATGTCAGTTCTGTTTGAATATATCCAGCTATAGCTAGCTATCACGGATCCTTTCTTGTACTTCGTATATTCGGAATACTCTAGGCCTCTTAGGAGTCTCATTTAATAACTCTTTTTCCATCCATTAGCTTCATCAAGGCCCTCCGTGTGAGCCAATAATGTTCCAATGCCATATAAATTTGTCAAGTTCCAAAACACAAGCTTATAGATACCCTTGGATGACATTTTTTTAAATCATTCATTAGCAATTACATATGATACTGTATATATAGAATTTCATGGAAGGCGAAATACAACTACCAGCTACCATAAATCATCATCCTCAACAAGTTCCAATACTGGACCTTCTACCTTTCCGTAACAGTAGCTTCTCATTTTCTTTGGCTTAAGTTTTACACTAGATGTTTCGTTTATTTCTGGATTCTTTTTGCTCGAAGGTAAACTTGAGTCTAATCTCCGCTTTTTGTTAATCCTTGAAACATTCTTCCTAATTACTTTCTCGGGCATTATACTATTCTCTGGCTTTGAACTACTTTTCAGATCCATTAATTGCTTTCTAGGAGTCCTAACAACTGGCCTGATTTGTTTAGGTGTAGTCAGCGTGCTTTGCATTGCCCTTCTTGTGGGAGTTGACTTCTCAACTTCCTCATCAGAAGAGTAATCCAAGCACAAAGGCTGATATGTGATTGAGTGGTCTTCTTGGTTTCTATCTAGTCTGCACAAACTCAAAATCTCTAAAGCTTTCTCCTTTTTACTCTTTTTTGTGATTCTACCCAACCCTATATTCGTCATTTGTTCGAATGCAGATATTATGGTCTCTTTTTGGGAGTTTAAAAGCCTGAGAGGCTTTTCGTCTATTTTGCCAGTGGTTTTCTTCTTCGTGCTTCTCTCAAAAAGAGTATAAAGAAAAGGCTTGAAATAAGTATCAGAATTCAGAATAAAAGGGTCAAATAGACGCTCACAACAGAGTTGAATTGCTTTTTCAAGACTGTGGATCTCCACATCAAAACCTCTCATAACAAGAGAGATTATGCCACACATACTCTCTTCAGAGCTTGTCTTGGTTTTTGACTTATGGTCAGACTCTCCACTCAAAGACCTGGATACTTTCTTGAGCAATTTACGGATCTTGCGGGTGTCTTTTTCATACTTTTTCTCAAACAGCTCGAATTTTTTGGTGAGGGCTGCTAGCTGCTTCTCAAGGTCATTCAAGCTGGCCATTTTTGAGTACCTTAAAAATTCAAATTATCACGATTCTGAATACTTGTCTTGTCCTTAAACTTAATAGTTTAAATGAATGACTAGAATCCCCTATCCTTATGGACCTTCCGACCTTCCCTGGTGTGCGCTTAGAGGAATGCATTAAGGTAATGAGATGGCATATACATTGCAGGAATTTTACAAATTGCTGCCTTTCTCAAATATCTATATCCTTGATTGAAAGGTTGAGTGAATTTTATCAGGGGTGAATAAGTGTAGCATATCTAGATAGTAAGTTTTATCAATTTCTTCATCAATATTTCTATCAATGCTAGCAAGTGGACCATGTTTGGTTTCAGTCTCTTTCGTATTATCGAATTTATGAGCATTAAAGCTAACCTAATTGATTATAGTGGTAATTTATCTTTCATAGGATATTTTTCATTGTATATGATTGAAATAGTTGACTTTTTATGTGAGTTCATGTATTATACTCAACTACACAACTACACTTGTCCTCTTTGCCCTCTAAGTATACTTATGTCATTTCAAATTGTATAGATTTGATTCCTAGCTGCATTATAGTACTAAAATGACTCGTGGTTCGTCTCCATCGAAAGGATCCAAACTGGCTGAAAGTCGTTGGGCCCGTCTCCGTTGTTGGATTTCTTGGTGTAATATAGACATTTTTAAGATTGCTAGTATACTAACTTATCATAAAACATCAATAGAGCATGCTTTCTAAGCTTGAACACAAACCTAATACTCAAACAAAGATAACAAAGATCGTCACTCTAATTGTAATCCTAATAATTCAGTAGCAATATCGAGCAGTGTTGATGTTTATGGCTGAATACAAGATCTACTGATTACATATCAAGCTGAGCTGGCTCAGGTGAGATAACTAGAGTTAAGTATACTTACCACCACTAAATGAGGTAGCCATGCGAACCAACCAAGACTCTCTTTCTCATTTACGCAACCAACACAATCACACAAATTGCACGACTACACTACGAGTCACTTACGAAAAGCAAATGCTAATATATTATAGAAATCACAGTTGGTATGATAGACCATAGTATGATCTATTCACTAAGATACCAAATATCAAGAAAATTGATCAATGTAAAGAAAAGGAAGAAAGCTGCTCAATAATGACAGATTGAGATAGCAAATTGATAAAGTGAATTGAGACAGCCTATTTCACTTCAGTGGTTGACACTAGGATAAAAAGCGTCTCGTTTTGCTCAGTGCTCGCTATCTCAATCTGTAAACCCCCCCCTCCCCCTCCAACCGATCCTCTTCCACCAAACCCTCCAAGTACTCCACCAACTCCCCTTCCGTACAACTGAACCCTGACTCTCTCGGCACCACCATCCCCAAAAACCCCCTGATCCGCCCCGCGTCCATCCCTCCCAAATTCGTTAACATCCCCTGGATATAAGGGAAAATTCCTTCCATCCGCACCTTCACGTCCCCCTCCCCCCCCATCTCTTCCACCCCACCCTCGCGCACCCCCCTCACCCCCTCCTCCCGCTCCAACACACGCACAACTCCCCCTTCCTGCTCCAAAACCCCCTCCTGCACCCAGAACCCTACAGCGCCCTCCACCGCTCCCTCCTCCATCTCCAACGTATCGCAAAGGCCCGAAATCGTCCCCTGGCCCCCCTCAAACGCCCCCAAAACAACGGCCACATATGGAGGAACCGAAAACTCGAGCTTCCGGTCTTCTAAAGCAACTTCCACCTGCACCGTCCCCAAACTGTACACCGGCTCCAATACCCGGCCTTTTTTAAGTCGGCTAAAAGCCGCAGAATAGAGCTTATATTGCTCCTCGACGTTTTCCGGCACTTTGAACTTGGTCGGCGCCAACCCGGCCAGTCTAGAAAGGTCTCTCGGCCAAAATAAGTGCAGAATCACAGTTTGACGGAACCCCAGTAATTCTGTCCCATTTTTGCTACGAATGGCCCGGTCTAGACTACCAGAGCCAACTACATCACCAACCATTACGTCAAGCGCGTCCAACTCTCCCGAAAGCTTGCTTCGAAGCAAACGCACTTTCTCAACTACACTGCCCACGTCATAATCGGGCACCGCCAACAATTGTCTGGAGAAATGCCTTACAAGCTCTCCTACATAACTCTTGGGCTCAAATAACAGCGTCATGGCCTCTACCACATCTGCTCCTGATCCTGTTTGGAAATCAGGTAACGCATCTATAGGATCAGGATTCCAACTGAGGTCCTCTATAGCTGCTTTTTCAGCTGCTTTTTCTCTACGGAATGCCGCCTTTTCAAGCTCTACACTTAGTCCCTTCAAGGGGCCTTCTCCTTCGGCTAAGAGCCCTGCTACTACATATCTCATAGTATCTGATTGGTCCCTTAGATATCGCCGAGTTGGTCTACACACTCTATCTAAAAACACTCCCCTTGGGTCAACAACCAAGAAACTTTTAATCATCGCCATGTAAAAACAGATGACATCAGCAGTTGGGGTTCCGGGATGAAGCATCTTACGTTTGACAACATTACTGAAAAGTTGTGCCACAAAACTTCTTTGTTGTGCTGACGTTATACACAGGCGAACCTCTTCAAGAGCCGGTCTCGAGGCAGGGTAGGCCTGTACCATGTTAAACAATTCTTTAGTACGTAATTCAAGAATCGCATTTTTCGCGACGCTTTTTGTGTCTTCGAACAACAAAAGTAGCTGGTTTCTAGCTTGAGACTCAGAGCCTGGTTTTTCGAAAAAGAGGGTCGTTTTGGTAAGTCGGTCCAAGATTTGGCCTTGGATGAACAGCAACACCTCAGAAGCAATCTTACGATCCCAAACACCAGCAAACGTATTTTGGATGTGCTGGGTTAGGTAAGCACGAGTTGCGTGCGCCGCTACGTATTCTACAGCACATGCTAGACCTGCATCTGCAAGAGTAGGAAAGACGGATTCTAGACGATCAAACGAGCTCAGAAAAAGATAGTTTCTAAACAACTGTTCCAAGAGCACTATGAAGGGTGCCTCCTCTGAAGATGAGTGGAATCGGTCGAGTCTAGGGTCCGAAAATCCCAATAAACTACGTTTAACTAATGCATTGATTACTCGAACTACAGGCGTTGAAACCCTGAGGAGAGTGCATGGTTGTATATAGAACAGCCGTATTTTATCAATTGAAGCAAAAACTTGCCATATTTGGGATTCTGTGTGGTTTCCGGTGCACTCCAAAAGACCCCCAAAATGAGCTACATAATGAGGGGGGATGAAAGATGCATAAGCCTCAGCTAGGGGGGTTTCATAACCAGACAAATTCCTTACGGCTATAAGCACTGCGTCTGGAATTGGGCCTTCGAAATTGAAACTTTTGAGGTATTCTAAAGCAGTTATCCAGCTAGTTAGTTGAGCTTGAGATTTGAGTTGGGGAGGGCCATCCTTGGGAGGGGGTGCTCTATAGGGGGCACGCGGAGGGGCGCGGGGAGTGATCATTTTTGTGGAGGATTTTGAGGAGATTTGAATGCTATTTCTGGTGTTTTAACGACTTTTCTAGGGTTTTAGTTATCTGTGTTTGAATGATAAATGAGGTTTGTTTATGTGTGTGCGGTTAGTATATGTGCGGTTAGTAACAGGTTCTTTGTAAGTATATATACTTGAAGTATTCTCAAATGCGTTTGTTTGCATGGTTATAGACTGTACTGTATATGGCTTGCAAGTAGGTATGTCGTTAACTAGCTTGTAGACAGTCTAGGCGATAGCTGTAGGCCTGAGTGCGTCACATAATGAAAACGAGAGTGTGAATTGAACCGTATATCAAAACTGTTCGTGGTTCGATGATAAAAATCGAACAAAGTGACAAAAAATCATTGAGCTGAGTAGTTTCTCATTTGAAAAGGAGGCTCAATATTCGGGCACGACTTGAATTTACACATTATGAGTTCCTGAATGGGTGTGCCCCCTCCAAGCTCAAATTGGCTACTCTCTTATCGAGCCCATGAAGGAAGAATAGAGTCTGTGTGTGAAGTAGAGATGAACATAATGACACAGTTATAATAATTGATTGTTACTTTAGCTTGTGAAGCTTGTTTGACTGACGCATACACAACTTAGGTTTATGAGAAATATGCCAGATATTTTAACTCAATATTCCCCCCAAAATCCATCCGCTTATCGAAAACTTCCCCCCCGCTCGCTACTTAGCTTTTTCAACCAAAATTGTGACTGCTTTGACAGTAATAACACGTTAAAAAATATTTTATTTTTACACACATCATAAATATTTCAATAATTCATAAATCGTTGTAACCAAGCTAATTATACAACCATCCAACCGACAACCAACCGAAAAAATCCGAAAAATCCAAGCTAATAAAACAACAAAGAATGCTCAAGTTCACCCACCTTGTTCCCCCCTCGACTCACACCCCCCTTCATGCGTCTCTTCTTACGTTTGGCCCGGTTCTGGTCCTCGCAGATCCTGGATGGGACTGCCAGTCGGATCTCACACACATTGAACCGCTTATCAACTCGGTAGATGTGATTATTCTTTCTCAGCCTTCCATAGATTTCCTTGGGGCGTTTGCCTATCTCCACAAAAAGTACCCCACAGCCATGAGAAATATCCAGACGTACACCACGTCTCCCGTTGCGAAACTCGGATTCGTAGAGACTGTCGAGTCGTACCGCAGTAACGGACTCCTCGGTCCCATTGTGGGATACACGCTTGAGTTAGACGACATCAAAGAAGCCTTCGATCTGTTGGTGACCATCAAACATAACCAGCGGACGCTGTTGCGGGACGGACTCTCCATTACAGCCTTAGCCTCTGGTCATACGCTTGGAGGTAACATATGGCTTTTTGACATGAACACAGAGAAGATCATCTATGCGCCCGCATGGAACCATTCGAAAGACTCATTCATAGAGGGCACCCGGATGCTCCAGGAAAATGGAAACCCCCTCCCCATGCTCTCGCGTCCCCTGGTGATGATTTCTCTGGCCATGGTTGGCTCTTCGCTTTCATACAATAAGCGGGTAGAGAAATTCTTGGCCCTAGTCGATGCCACGCTCCAAAACTTGGGTACTGTCTTTCTACCGGTCTCATTTGGGTCTCGTTTCTTGGAGTTGGTTCATATAGTAGATAACCACTTACGGGCATTACCATACCAGGTCTATTTGCTTGCCCACACAGGAACACGTGCTCTAGCTGAGGCTGGTTCTTCTTTGGAATGGATGCTGCCGACAGTTACCCGCGACTGGCAGCTGAGAAGCAAAATGCCGTTCGAGGCCCTGACGGTAACCGTCATCGAGCCGGCGGAACTCGAACGTCTTGCTGGGCTGAAAATTGTGTTTTGTGCGGGAGCAAGTCTAGAGCCTGGGCTGCCGGCCTTTGACGCTTTTTCCAGAGTTTGTGGTGAACAGAGCACTACAGTTATCTTGACAGAAAAGGCCGAGCCAGGTACTTTGGCCCATGATTTGTATGACTTTTGGGAAAGAGCAGCCTTGAATAGAGCAGGAAAGGCGGAAGACGGAGTGGCTGTGCCTTATAGAGCTAGCGTGAACTCGGTACAATTGAGAGAAGAACCGCTTCACGGCAAAGAACTCGAAACATTCAAAGAAGACGTGGAAAGAAAGAGGGAAGAAGAAAAGGAAAGAAAACAGTTGTGGAGGAAACAGCAATACGAAATGAATGCTAAAAGAATGAGACAAAATGGTGAAGAGGTGCCCGACGATATCGACCTTTTAACTGCTCTGGGGAAAATCCTTGAGGACGATGAAGACGATGACGATGATGGGAAAGAGGAAGAAGAGGGGGGAGAAGAAGAACGCAACAGAAAAAGAAAGGAAGACGATTTACGGGAAAATTTACCGTTAGATATTGATGTTAGAAATGTCAAGGGGAAAAACAGTATGTTCCCTTACGTTATCAAAAAATCAAGATATGACGATTACGGTGAAGTCATCAATGCGAAGGACTACATAATGGAAGATGCACCTTATGACCTCAAAGCTATGGAAAGAGAACGCAAGTTCGAAGGTCAAGGTCTGGCCAAAATAAGCATGAAACGTTTCAAAGAAGAAACTTATGATGAATTTTCTGATTTATCAGTTTTATCTCATCCGAGAAAAAGAGTCACTCGGCCTACGACCCTTCAAGCCGAATGTGGACTTGTATATGTGGATTTAGCTGGATTGGTTGATCCAAGATCGTTACTGTTAATTGTCTCGGGATTAAAACCCCGCAACTTGTTGCTTTTCGGAGATACCACCAGCCCAGTCAACATGGAAAGCGTGTACAAGCAGTTGAGTCACGTGAACACAAGCAGAGGCGGCGGCATGATGAAAAACGGTCGGTTGATCAATAAGCAATTCGAGTTGATTAAGGTGGAAGACAACAAAGAGGTTAGTGTGGCTGAAAGTTTTGCTACATTTGAGGTACTTTTGGATGAGAGTATAGCAGATACTTTAAGATGGCAAAAGATTCTGGGAGGGTACAGCATAGCCCAAGTTGTTGGGGAAATCGTTGATAAGAAGGAGTTGGAGGATATCAAGGATGACGATAAAGGTGAAGAGAAGGGTAAAGAAAAAGAGACCGATGACTCTCTCAAAACGTTTGGGATTGGGCTCAAGGCTATACCGGAGTCAATGTCTCTGTTGATCAATGTACGTCATGCCCAGTTGGCGATTGGAGATATTAGACTCAAAGAGTTGAAGGATTTGTATGGGGGGGATTTACACACTGCTGAGTTCAAGGGGGAGGGAACTTTGGTTATCGACGGTAAGATTTGTGTGCGAAAGGTAAGCGAGGGTGATTTTGTAGTGGAGGGGGCACCTTGTGAGTTGTTTTATGATGTGAGGGAGAGGGTGAAGGGAATGTTAGCATATGTATAATATGTGGGCAAAGCTAGCACACAATGTTTATATGGTAGCTTAGAGTGTTTTGTACGTTTGTATAGTATATTATACTATATAAGTTGTATACGTTATGTTTTTCTCACCCTATACTAGTCCACGAGTAAACTGAGTATAAGCGTACTAGTCATAGAGCATCTCATACACTGGTGCGCTGCCACTTTACCCTTCTATAACATCGCTGTATATTATACTTGAATTTGACCAATAGAAAGATGTATTTACTGCAGATTTAACATAGATGTGGGAGCTATATGGGATTGATATGACAACAGTAAGCATAATACAGTAAGCATAATACAATAAAATTTAATATGAAATGCTAAAATACTCATCCATCTCGTGGTAAGTGCTCTCTAGTTCTGTAAGATGAAGTAAGGTTCCTAGATTTTTGTTTGAGTAAATCTGGCATGGCCCTTGAAATGTGGTTAATTTTGTAACTAGGCAAGTTTCTAATTTGTCTGGTAGTATTTATTACATGAAATAGTTTGTTGGTATTAGTCCACCTTGAATCAACATCAAAAAGTAAAGTCTCCAAGTTGGAGGGCACCCAATTGATGAGCATGTCCATTTACACAAATAACGATTCGAGAGGATTCATTACAGTCACTCGATAATAAAAACTTATCTCTACACTTACATCTCATAGCGCATTTATATGATTTGTTTTTGTTATTTGTGCAATTGGCAACCTCCTCTTCAACCTACATAATTATCTTCTATATATAGCTCAGAATATTCATCATCCATGGATCGCACTTTCAGTGCTACTTCGAAATCGCTATCTACTTAATTCTTTGTCTAACGTTAACTACAAGTATCTCAAAGTACATCATCTTAAGGTGCACGTTTCAAAAAGCATCGGATGATCCTTTCAGGGCGCTCTAACAACAAAATCCGTCACCGTATTCGTAGCTAAAATCTTGTAATCCAAACTCACAAAACTTGAAAAAGTCGTGACTTCAACTCTCCTGAGAGATGGAAAATGAGCAGCTAATGCTTCTTTTATATCTTCTGAAAGAACGGGAATCGACCATATAAACTCAAAATGAAGAGAGTCTACATTAGGAAGCACTCCTGCTTCGAACACTTTTAAAAGCGTTCCTATTTTCCGGACTTGTAAATGCCTAAGTCTGTTCTTCAATATTCCTGCAGTCAGCTCTATATGCATTGGAGGAAAAGAGTCTAGATACCGAAGTCCTACGTAACTCCTCACCCGAAAGAGAAACTTCTCCACATGGGGTATATACGTAAGATCGTTGATCACCGCTAGTGTTATTCTGCGTACAAACTGTATTCCATCCTCAGGAAAAGAGTCCAACTCATACGGAAGAGCCACAAAACTATTTTCGTACTCCCATCCTGCTATATTCGTCGGTCTGAAACCAGGGTCATCACATATGAAGACGTTCCTATACATTATAGACGATAGCGCTATGCAAATATTCGAGTGATAAGCCTCAGACAGGTGCAGCTCCCAGAAACGTCTGCCAAGACAAAGGAATATTCTCTCTAGTATCCCTTGTGGAAGCTCATATAACTTCATGCTAGATCACAGTCAAACTGTTACAAATCCATATGGCATACAGTTTAAAGAAGCTTATACTTGATATACTATGGTCGAAGATTGAATGACCGCTTTACAGTCAACAATCTAAAACAACTCAAAGCAAGTTCTAGCATAAGCTTCAGTTTATATGTCCTGTACTATACCAGTAAGCCTGTTGCTTATCGCGTGCACATAATTGGATCAAAGAGATGAGTAGTCTGATAGGTGATCTGAAAATGCTAAATTGAGTATTGAAAGATATTTTTTATGAAATTCGAAGATTTTCTTTTTCAGTCATTTTGTGCATGGTTAGGTAATCTACCTTTGCAAGTGTTATCTAATAAATTCAATAAGCCTTGATCACAGTAATACTTCTTTACAAGGTTTCCTTAGAACTGCTCTTAAAAGACAGTTCTCAAGCGAGTTATGACAATGCTACTGATTTTTAGACAATGACATCTGTCGACTCTTACAGAGCTCTGTCCAGTGTAACACTTATGTAAATGGTTATATACCAAGTTCATTTGTAAACACTAATATCAGTGGCACGTCATTTTTTTTGAGGCCTTCATCAGTTTTGTCAATGTCATTGCATAATCGCTTACGTCAGATTTGGGGTTCTGCAGTCAACCTAATTGTTTCTGGATTCTTGAAGATGAAATGAAGATCAGAGCATTTTAAGAAAATGGATCTCAAAGAAAGGTTTCATTCGATGATAGAAATACATGATGAAAGATTTTAAGCCCAAAAATGCTCTTGACTATAAAGTTACGTGCAGAGCCGTGTTCACTTGACAGGTGGGATACATTATCTCCTTGAGTATCCCGAACTTTCTACGGAGGTCTTAGATTATGGTATATATGCAGTCTCCTTTGTATTTTCTCCTATTTTCTTTGTTCTCCGTTCTGTTGTAAGGCTTGTAATTGATGCTCTGGTTTAATATATAATGCACTTATTTCATGCTTATAGTATTGACTCTCGTCAAACTAAGAGCAAGTTCCAGTAAGATCTTACGGTCAATGCAATACTATGATTTATTGACAACTATGACTTCCAATAATCCAGTAGAATTGTACTTTACGCATTTCCCCTGGAAATGTCCGTGAAATTGCCAAGCATATATGGCCATTGGCATCACACGACCCGAGGTACGCATGTACGTTAGTTAAAGGGTGAGCTTTAGGTGTCGATATAGCCTAAACAGACGGTATGTTCAGCTAATCTGCTTCCTTGATGACAAAATGTTTTCCACTTTTCTAGCATTTCTGTTGAACTTACGTTCTTTGATGTTTCTAACAAAAACTTTCAGCTTACTTCACCATCTCTACGCTAAATCACTTTAAAGAAGTAACACGCTATTCTAAAGATCTACCACAGCCCCATTCTTCATATATTCGTCATATCCACTTAACTGTTAAAAATAGTGGTGCCAAGATTCGACGTAGCTTCACCAGTATGCAGCGAGATATTGATGAGCAGGCACATAATGCCATACACATGGGATATATAGTTACTTATTACGATTTTACAAAATCAATAAATGAACTGTTTATATGAGGATAGTATGCAAAGCGAATAGGTGGCTAATCTCCAAGACACCTCTCATCTAAGCCAAGGGCACTACCAAGAGCTTGGCAGGGCAACATTCACCACAACTTTCGTACCAAGAAAAACTCACGTCCGCTCATATTGTGACGCTTTATTCAACCTATTATGAGAGTCGTGGAGCCTATAAGCACCTGAAATATGCCTTTTCATTGTGTAATACATTGTAATAACGCATAGCGAACTCTGGACCAACCTATATAAATCAAGCATCCCGTCATTTAGTTCATCACAACAACCTCTTCCATCAATGCAACTCTCTCTTGCACTCATCTCTTCTGCTCTTGTTTTCACTGCGAACGCCATGGCTATTCCAGCCAGCGCCCCAAAAGCGCGTTTCGTGGCCGCCCCTAAGCATCTCGCTGTTCCTAACAAATACATTGTTGTTATGAAAGATGGTGTCTCTGCCTCCGCTCTCTCTGCACACAAGAATAGTATCTCTCTGAAACAGAGCGTTGCTGCTGCCAGCAACAAAGCCTTTGCCCGGAACTCTGGGATCGTCAATGAGTTTGACTTCGGCTCACTTAAAGGTTACGCCGGTTTCTTCTCCGACGACACCCTCGAGGAGTTGAAGAGCTCTGCGGAGGTTGAGTTCATCGAGCAAGACGCCGTGGTTCATGCCTTCGACGCCTCCACCCAGAGCGACGCGCCTTGGGGTCTTGCCAGAGTCTCCACCAAGGAGTCTCTCAACGGTGCTACCACCGGCGACTACCTCTACGACGCCGAAGGCGGTTCTGGTGTCACCGCTTACATCATCGACACAGGTATCAACATCAAGCACGAGGACTTCGAGGGTAGAGCCACCTGGGGTACCACTTTCCCTACCGACGGTGACTCCGACGGTGTCGGCCACGGTACTCACTGTGCTGGTACCATCGGGGGAAAGACCTACGGTATTGCCAAGAAGGCCGACTTGGTCGCCGTCAAGGTGCTCGGCAACGACGGGTCCGGTACCAACGCTGACGTCATCAACGGTATGCAGTGGGCTGCCAAGGACGCCGAGTCTAAGGCCGGTAAGGCTGGTTACAAGGGTGCCACCGCCAACATGTCTCTTGGTGGTGGTAAGTCGGAGGCGGTGAACCAGGCTGCTGATGCGGCCGCCAAGGTTTTGGTACTCAACGTCGCTGCCGGTAACGAGAACCAGGACGCTTGCAACACCTCCCCAGCCTCTGCTGAGGGTGTCATCACTGTTGGTGCCACTGACAACAACGACGCCAGAGCCGAATTCTCCAACTACGGTAAGTGTGTGGACATTTTTGCCCCAGGTGTCGACATCTTGTCTGCCTGGATCGGTTCCAGCTCTGCTACCAACACTATCTCTGGTACCTCCATGGCCACTCCTCACATAACCGGTTTGACCACCTACTTCTTGTCTTTGCAGCCAGGGTCCAACTCCTCGTTTACTGGCTCCAGTGTCTTGACTACTGCCCAGATCAAGAAGGCTTTGGTTTCTTTCGGTACCCAGGACGCCATCACCGACGTCGGTACTGGCTCTCCAAACGTCTTCGCCTACAACGGTGCTGGCGGCGACTTGTCTGAGTTCTACGGTGCTCTCTAAGTGTGCTGGTCTCTAGTTTATTGTTGACCTCCAAGTGGCTGGTAGGTAACCTCGGTCTACTGACTCCACTACTATTTTAGTTCTTACTATTAGTTATTCAATAACTCTTAGTCCACTGTGTGGTTTTAGTGAATGGTTGAAGTTTGGTTTTGAACTGTAGGTATTTTGTAGTAATTTGAATTTTTAAGTTTTAAGAGTTTACTCAGTTTCTTGCGATTTTATGTATAGAATGGATCATAATATGCCCTTTCTTTTGAAAATTAGATTTTGCAGTGTCATCTTATATAAAAAACTCTTTCTTTTCCTTGTCTATATCTTTAATCGGCGCATCAGTGTATGCGCTTATTCACAACAGGTTGTATATGAGTTCTTCCTTCGAAATATAGTTTAAAAAGGGGTTGAGTATATTCAAGTTGACTAGGGAAGAAGACAATGTGAACCTTGAATAAATAGCGCGTCTCCACTTAAAGTTATATGTTGATTCAATCTTTCACCTCAACAATAACATAAAATATGAGGTTACTCCCTCAAAATGTTTCTGAGGAAAAATGAAGCTACTCTTTTATGCATTGGTGCATATGAAAACAAATTTCTGAGCTTCAATCATTCATACTTAAAAATGTACTCAATATTTATATAATCAGAAGTGAAGACTTTTAAAAAATCACTGGTCAGTTATTGTCATGATGGCCGAGTGGTTAAGGCGATGCCATCAGAGGGCATTGGGCTTCGCCCGCGCAGGTTCGAACCCTGTTCATGACGAATTTTTTTTTTTTTTATATTTTTTTTTTGCTTACCGCCAATTTGATTATCAAATTAATCATAATATATCTCATGTATCAAGACTCCCAAGACGATCTAAGGCCGAGCTGAAGACGTGCGTCCAGCTTAGAGCTGGGAATAAGATCAAATGCTTTATAAATGTTATTTGTACGCACTATTTAGAAGACATTAGTACAGCTGAGCGGAAAGGATCAATCCAAATGACTACATGAGACTAAAAAGACTACGTAAGATCAGCAATCTCGAAGTTAGAAACATTCAAAGATCTTATACATCGGTCAGTAATTTAGACGGTGTGATCGATCATCTAATGCTTACTAAAATAGATATGCTCAATTTCTTATGCAAGAGCACCAAAAGAAAGAATTTCAGTCTCCTATTCAATGTCTAGGTTTCTTAATTGACAGAGTCTAATATTTTATAGGGGCTATCTAATCGCACGTATTCATACATTTATGTATCACACTATCAGACTGTCTTTTTTGGAATACTTTTCTCATGTGATTTTCGTGATATACAAACTTCCAAGCCTTGGTGTGCAGACTACGCCACTGCCAATATAAGAAACCTTGTATACTAATTATAAAAATGCCCGATTTTGTACTACTCAGATTAAATTATGATCTGTAGATTAGTAAAGGCTGCTTAATACATAATTACTATATGTGACTCGTATTACTCTAAATATAGGCACACGCAACTACGATAAATCCCTCTACTACAACTAACCAAATTAGAGCAAGATGATGCTAGCCAAGAGACAATTTAGCCTCCTGTTAATCGCGTAAAAGACTTGAAAAACACCAGCAGCCTCGTTTCGTCAGCAAATTGCGTGCCAAGATAATACAGAGAGTCGTTTTTAGGGGATTTTTGCAGTTAACTCAAGTCACAAGATCTAAATATAAGCGAGACTTTGAGCGTGCAGTCTCAAGCTATAGTTGAGCAATAATAGTTATTGTATTTTACTGATTGTTCGAACAATGATTCCAGGAAGTTTCCCGATCTCAGATCTGAAAGGAGGTGTTTTATTTTTCATGTTTTTCTTTATTTTTTTCACGCTGCTTTTCTTGGCTTGAAATTCTACCGGAGTTTGAGAAAGAGAGGAAAGAGAAAAGTAAAAAACTTGAAAGTTGGTTTTGTAATTCTCAAAGCCTACGAGAACACCATATCCAAAAATTGCTCCCCAAAAAAAACCATAGCATGTGGAATCTCACTTTCTAAGAAATTCGCTACACGCTAGACTTTTCCGGAACGCATGGGCATGCGTCAGGGCGCAGCAAAAAAGTATGGATCAAAGACATACAAGCTCACAAGTTATATTGAAAATTGTACATCTTGTCACTTTCTTTCTCTTCAGATACCCCCTCTGGCCCAAAAGTGCTCCCTCCAATAACACTATTTAACTTCTGTTGCATCTGAATTTCTCCAAGCCGCATCATATATAACCTCTGCTCCCCCTTGCATTCGCAGAGCCCGATGCGCCTTCTCTCAATCTTTCTTCTTGTTCTTCCGGCCACCCTCGCTGATGTTCTGATCCTGGAACCGTCTCTGGGACAAACATTCACCGTCTCAGGCTCCCTGGCTTCAGTCGAGATCCTGTGGGTCGATGACGGCACTTCCCTCAGTCTCGATGACGTGGAACTGTACACCTTTACCCTCTGCACTGGTCTGAACTCTGATATTACCGCTGTGACGACGATTGCGTCCTCTCAGACTGTCTCTGGTAAGACGTACACGGCTTCGATTCCTGCAGATGCAGGTGCGACTGGCGTTTACTTCATCCAAGTCTACGCTACATTCTCCTCGGGTTATCTGATCCATTACACTAACCGGTTTAAGTTGTCTGGTATGACAGGCCTGGTCAAAACATCTGGGTCTATTCTGGATCTGCCACCCGACTCACAGGCGAGTAGCACCACCGCTACGACCACAGATGTTACCGCCACAATGGACGTAAGTGCATCTTTTACGGTTCCATACACTTTGCAGACCGGTATCTACCGGTTTGCCCCAATGCAAATGCAACCGGGATCGAAAGTGACGGCCACAACCTGGACGCGTCAGTTCCCTACGAGTGCAGTGACATACTATTCTACTTTCAGAAAGCTGACGGACCATGCACTGACAATCACTCCAGGGTGGCTGTACACAAAGACATCTTACATCAATGATGTCAAGGCATTGGGGACGCCAACAGGAGCATATGCACCAACAAAGGGTTTGAAAAAGCCTGTTATTAATAGCTCGTTGGCGAAAAGATTTGACTAGTCAGGCAAGCGGAGCGGGATGTTACTGAGTACCATTTCAATGTCTCAAAGGGTTCTTTGAAGAATTGACCGAACCCAAACGCCCAAACCGAAGTGACCAACTCAGAGAAGGCAGACTTCTGATGAGGCCTAATGTTTCTGCTTCCCAAAGCAAGCTGAGCTTATGTTTGTGAACAGCGTGTGAGTGGACATCAGCTTACACTATGCAATGACACCTTTATAATATTTCTACAAATATTAAGAAGCCATATATGCACAGGCTTTTAGCTTTTGTGATTAGCTATCCTCTATTCCAGACTTTCTGGGAGTAGAGTTTTAAAATGTTTTGGAGAAGGTTTATTGTGTGTGCTGCAGCACTTGCACTAAGCTGAGCTCAAATGAACGAGGGCAGGCAAACTAGTTTGAAGAAAGGGAGAAATGTGATCACCAGAATATTGTTTAGTACAGTAAAAGTTTTCGAAGTTCAGCTTGGTGATTGGACACCTACTGGCCAAAAGTTGTCAGTATTTAGCATTTGTTTTGATGTAATGAAGTAAGCATTTCGGTGTAGAATGTGAAACGATTTCATTAGTGGCTTATAAGCATACAAAGCTCTATAAAACGCAAAGTATAGTTTATAAGTTGCAAGTGATATATTGTAGGCTTTAGAGACGTGGAGTAGGTTGGGCAGATTTAGCAATTGCTAGGGAATACCTGGATGGAACATGGTATTCACTGAATTTGCCGAACAAACTGAGTCCACATCAGAAATCCTATTGAACTCTACACTTCCCATTTCTCGTGAATATATCCTTATTTAAACTGTAGTATGTTATATTATATATGATAGACAAATTGTCTATGTAGAATGCACCAAAAAGATGATAATTTTGGGGGGACCATTGCTTGATAATTACCAACAATTAGACAATCATCACTTAGCAAGAAAGAGTTGGTATTTTATAAGCAAATATGAATTTCTATGAGTATTCATATAAGATAAACTCTGAGCAAAGCACTTTATCTAGCAAACATGCTTCTTTGCTCACAGACTAATTTGCCATTTAAGAATACGTTCACGTGTATCATTTCGTATTATCAATCCCCCTCATCACCCCCGCCCCCACCCCCACTACCCCCGCCAATCCTTCCTCCAACCCCGGAAGAACCCTCCCATCACCCATCTCAACCCCCTCCCATATTTTCCCGCTCCCCGTTAAAAAATATTTACCCTCCCTCAAGAAGCCCCTCTCAACCCCCCTCACTTTATTATTATTGACCCTTATCCGCACCAAAAGAGCAATTTTCTTATACAACAGAAACCAAGGATAATCTTCAATGATGTCCCCTTGTAACTCCTTTAAGAACGCGTCTTTCTCTCTAGAGAAAATTTCAAACCCAATCAACTTCTCCTTGAGTAAGTCTACAAACCCATCAAAAGTAACGTCTCCCAACTCGTCCTTGAGATAAGAATACCCCTCCATATCCTCTGTGATATTTCCCCTTACTCTAGAAAAATCAGTCTCGTACACACTCTTTTTGAGGGCACGTGCCAACAGTGTATATTCGAACCCAATAATCTCCTTTTCATCAAAATTCAAAATGTACATTCCCAAAAACTTACACATGATTTCATGCATCTTAAACTCCCGATCAAGCCCCCTCAAGTAGGGTAAATCGTCGTATACTGAATTCACGTGATGCACGCTATCCGCACTAGGATCATTATAGAAACCCATATTTACCGACGGAATCCCCATTTTCTGAAAAAGGTAAGCATCCAGGTTGGTTCCTATTACAGACACGTTACCCCACGAATCGAAAAAAGGCTTGCCTAAATAGGAAACCTGCTTAGCAGTCTTCTTAGTCATCCATTCAACCAAAAAATCACTTTGGATAGAAAATTTGCTTCCTTTAATATCTTCTAAGTTTATGTAAGTCAATGAATTCTTAGCGACATCCTTTTTGTATTTGGATAAATAGGTTTCTACACCTACAGAACCATACTCTCCTTCTCCACCTTCCCAGAAGACGAACTCAATATCTCTGAAAGGTTTCCATTTTAGTTTTAATAGTTTTTGAAATCTAAGGGCAATTTCAATAAGAATGTTAGCTGACGATCTAGGATTCTTACTACCCATGGAATCTATTCTTCCTCCAATAACCACTCTTTCAGAATGATATATTCCTGGAATTTTGAGTACCAAATTTGTAATTTTCTTCTCTTCTTCTTCTTGAAAACTCACCAAATTTAGCTCGATTCCTGATTCAGATGGCCCTACACTATAATCTACACCCCCCACCCCTCCTTTCCAGCCCAAATGAGGACCCCTACCGTTAAGTCTGCTTAGGATGGGCTTGATGTCAGCAAAACTTACTGGAATTGAGGGTATCAAGTCAGGCCTATTGCGTAAGCTATTCAGACTGATAGAATCAGGATTACGAGCTGGGCCGTTGGGGTATGCTTTGTATCCTGCCCCTACGGTGTATTTGTCAAGCTCAGTATCTGGGTACAACACCACACCTGCAGCTCCATGCTTAGCTGCATTAGCTATTTTGGCATGGGCAGGTAAAAGACCGGTTCTTAGTACTACGATTAAATTATTTACACTAATACCAGCCTTCTGAACTTGTAGAAAATCCTCGGCTCTACCATAATGTGCATATACGAAACGACTAGTGACATTAGCATCCATAGAGTAGGGAAGATAGGCAGTGTTTCTCTTTTCAGAGAGAGTGGGAGAGTACACCACTGTGCCGTTTTCTACAAGTTGGAGTTCTGTCAATGAGGGAACCCTAATTTTTACATTGTGCGTGGATTTTTGAAGGCGCGATTTTTGGTACCCGCCTTGTATAAGAGCTGCAGCAATAGCATCTGCAAGCTGTTCATTTTCACCAGGCAAACCTCCTTTAATTTTGGTGAAAATGTCATATCTTTCATTCATGTCCTCTTGTAGCTCATCGCCAAACAGTGCAAGATACATGCGTTTGAGATCGGCCTTTATTATGTGGTCATAGTGCCAGCGCTTGAGGTCTCTGGAGAGCAGCGTTCTTGGGAGGAACACTAGCCTAAAAGCAGCACAGAATGCTAAAGCCACAACAGTGTATATAAGGAGCTTGTTCCGGAAGAAATTGGTCCATTTTTGACGCGTGTAGAGCACGCTGGAGTCATCCTTGAAACTCGACGCCCGCAGCCGCAGAGGACTGGCCAAAAGCGCCGTTGTTTCGGTGGGGCTGTCTTCCATATGTCCTTGAAGTGTGTGCAAAAACTCGACTATTGTGGTGGTCTCCTGGGTGTACTTTAGGCTGCGTGGGGTGTGTTTGTAGAGGGGCAGTTTGACGTCTTTAAGGAGCGATGGGGTCACGTGAAGTAAATATCTCGATTTGGTATATTCTATTATCTTGTAATTTGTTTCAATTTATTCTTTAGTAAGTTTAATTTCATGAAGATTATGTATTTTTTGATTTATATACACGGTGGGTAGCTTTCTACGCTGTTTAGCAGCTTGGGGCTTTAAAATTTTAAACTTGGTTTTTTTGGTGGTTGTAGGTTTCTTTCACACTTACAAATGGGATCTTTTAGTTTCTGAAGTTTATAATTTACGCGGAGTTGATTCTTGTTTCTATTCGTAGTGTCTTTTAGTTAGGTTTGGTGTGCTGTATGCTGGTACAAGAAAGACTTAATTACTCGTTGATTTTATTTAAGATAAAGGACCCCGTTTTTCATCAGAAGTTTCGGGTAGTTTCTGAGATTTTGATAGTTGGTATAATTTTTCTATTCAAGCAACGTTTAGTGCTTTGAAGCCTTATGCTTTTAGTTGGATGAATCTTTTGAATGTCAATAAAACATGCTTTCACGAGGAAATTGTTGTTGATTGATTAGTGCTATTTGAAAGAGAGTGTATAAGAAATACAAATTCTAAGGTTTGTGAGTTTGTCTTGGTTCGTTGTGCGTGTAGTTTGGGTTGATTATGAGCGATTTAGGGGTGCTAAAATAGCCAACTTACAAACAAATAATGCAGATAACAGTTCAAACGTTTTATTAGAGAATTTATGTATTTAGTAAACTGCGTGCCTTGGAATTATGTCGATCGGAAGATCGTAATCTTTCAAGATTAGGTGTGGAGCATAGGTTTGGCAGAAAGGGATTTTGAACATGAATATGAATACGAGGGTGTTCTCTGCTCAATCATCAGACAGCCTATCAGCCTGATGAATGGAAGAAATGAGCATTTACAGAAACTCCACCCCCATCAACAAATCATTCCAAACATTCTCCCCCCACTCCTCCTCCTCTACCACTCCCTCTTCCCGATTGTCCAACAAGAAGTCGATCAAGTTCATATTCGGCTCATCCCCCGGAACCACCATCTGATCAACCACCCGCATCATCGGCATCCCCTCAACCCCCATTTCCCCCTCTTCCGCACCCTCGTTCCGCCACAACTCCCGATTATGAACACTTCGGATTTCCTCCTCCGTAACTTCCCCTCCTTCCTCCTCTCTTGGTGCAGCCTCGTAAGCTTCTCTGACCTCCTGTGTGTACGTTTGAAGAGCCAATGCTAAGACCAACCGCGACTTGGTGAGAAAATAATTGCATGCAAATTCGTGCGAAACCTCCATATTCAAGTCCAAAACAGCTTTGAGCTTGTCTATGAGCATATCAGGCAAAAGCGCGAGCTCCAGATTGCTCGCTCCGAGAAGTGACATGTACCGCAACCGCATCATCATGCCGCATACGTAAAAAACACGCGTCTGACAGACAAGCGGAAGCAGAGCAATTTGTTCGTTGGTAAGGGCTTCAAAGCATGTTAAGGTACTGACACAACTCAGGGCACACCGAACAATTTGTGAGATCACATGAGGACTAAGTGTCGCCGGAGGTTGCGTTTTGTCAGGTTTCAGCCCGTCTCCAAATAGCTTTCTGTGAAGTGACGGCTCGAAAATGTATGCTTCTACAGAGTAGTAATAGAGCCAGAGCCCCTGATCTTTTTCGGGTATATATTCTCTAAGCTTACATAGCTTAGTATGGAGATCAGACACAACATAACGTGTTTTTGGGTCGTCTCCGTCAGCAGGGTCACTCTCCGGAGAGTGTAGTGAGTTGTGTGCCATCTCTAGTAACGAGTGTAATTTACCAAACACTCCGATCTTGCAAGTCGACGGCTCCTGTATCAAAGAATCACACGACTCTTCTAAATAAGGCGAAAATGATATCGCAGCTTCTCTCTTGAGGAAAAGCGCGAAAGCCATCTGGGTAGCGTAAACCCCGATCGCCAATCCACGTCCTTTGGATATGTCCTTACGGATTCCAAAAACAGTAGTGCGGCCACTGAGCCCAAGGTCCTGCGATAAAGATACACAGAGGCTATTGAGGAGATGGTACCGCCGATGCTGGAAAAGTTCGCCCAGGTCGTACCAGAAACACATTAGAAAAAGACACTGAAGAAGTTCCGTCAGTTTGGCACCTACAATAAGAACCTCGTGAGACAAGATCTCGGCAGCTTTTATGCCGAGTCTAAGATTTGCCTCCAGGGCGCTCCTTGGTGCTAGGATCAGTGTGACGGCCAAAACGGTTACATACAATAATGGCAGTCTTCTTCTGAGCATTTCTGCGTGCGATGCTAAGTCGTCTGATGATCTAAATGCTTTAGAGTCCCATCCACATGTTGCTAAAGAAACTACAGGAAATTCAGAATACATGAGTCTCTCGTACTGACCTAATCTCTCAACCACTTCAGCAGGAGTTAAGAGCCCTTGCTTAATTACATCTGTGGCTGCTTCATAATCTACCCGAAGTAGTTCTTCTCTTCTTTTACCGACTAATGAAAATTGTTGCAGTACTGCATAATACCTTTGCAAGTTGACCATCAGAAGCCTTGTCAATTCCAGTGAAAGGTCCCCCCTTGTTTGGCGTGACAACAAAATCCTTGTTTGAGCTTGCGATCTTCTGTATGGATTGGGAGCATGCTGGAGGGCCGGAGGTGGGTTGATCACGGGACTGAGAGCAGCTGCATGTGCGGGGCTCGCAACCCGAGCCTTGAGCCGGGTAACCTCTGCCTGAAGGGAAGCAATCTGTTGTTGAAGAAATCGAGTGTCTTGGGTCTTAGATAGTTTTCGAAGTGATTTGGAGGAGAAAACACATTTCTTATTGGTTTTGGCACATCTCGCGCAGGGTTGGGTAAGATCGGAGGAATCATGAATGCACCGAACTTTCAGTTGGTGGCACAGAAGGCAGGCTATAGTTCTAGACAAGGGCATGATAGTAAAGAATGGACAGATACGAAGTAGTTCAAGTAATTAAGCAGGCGTGGGTCTGCTCTCTAGTGCATTCAGATCAATACCTAATACCTGCTTCTTTAGTGATACAGATTTAGTTAACTGTGTTAAGTTTATTTGTGTTCAGTGTATCTTTATTTAATCAAGTACCAGATGAGTATGCGCGATCAAGTATCCTCAAACACTGAGATATATCTGGTGATGTTTGTACTAGACTTTGTGTTGAGATGGCATGTATGCTGTGCAACTCGTATACTATAGCACTATAGCACTATACAGTATGTGGCAGATATCAACGAGACACTGACTCTAGACACCTATCTTGGAAATTTACCTTGTCACTGTTCAATCTACTTTAAACAAAATAGATGATTAGGCAGAAGCAACTTTGTGTTCAGATTGGATTGTATTATAGTGTATATCACAGTCGATCACAATCTTTTATGATCAATGGGGTCACTCTATCAAATCAAGTGGATTGACAGATTATCTGAACAATTGCTTAGTTAACAGCTTTGTGTATCAGCAGAATTGCCAGCAACTCTGCTTATAGTACAGCTTTTAGTGGTCAGTTGCTATACTAGTATACCAGCAACTAGTTAATATAGCGCACTCACTAGAAAAGTTATCCAGAAATATCACTTGTAGGAACAATCTGTGAAAAGACTCAACCCTTAAAACACAAACAAATTGTACTTTCTTGTATATTTGTAAATGCCTCAGGAATTTTTTCCAAGGATGAGCCACTAAATGGGTATTTCTTGGCGGTGGGATAGTATTTCTGGGTTGATATGGATTTTCGGCCTTGTGTGTGCGGTTAGCAGTATTGACCTGCTTACACCTACCACTACCCCACTCTGCAAAAAACCGAAAGAGATCTATACTAGTAGCAATAGCAAAACTTGTATATGTAACTTATTGCTCTCAAACATCGAACCTCAACCCGATAGCAAGTGCGCTTAGCAAAACCCGATAGTTGGGTTGCATGCTAACTTCAAAAGTTTCAAACCACACAACTCCCAGAGACTCGAGATAAAATACGCTGAAAAATAGGCAAACCAAAAGAGCCGGAAATTCAAACATTTAGCCTAAGTATCATCCCAAGAGCAGCGAGCAATACTGCGATCTGATACTCGATAGCTCAATTTACACATTGATCTAGCTCTCTTCATTCATACACTTTGGGTGAAAAGTTCTTAAAAATATCAATTCCTTGATATATTGAAGCTATCCACAGTACCATTGGCTTATAAATAACAGTGTAATACACCCTATATACCGATATGATAGTTATAGATACTCTCAGAGTTGGTCTTGGACTCCTTCTTTTTCAGACAATTCTCTCGTACTTCTTTACAAGTAGTCCTCTATGGAACTATGAAGGCCGATATACAGACCTCTCTTTCTATAAGCATAAAGTAAGCTGTTTACCTCACTCTCACAAAAACTTCACAGAGACCGAGATAGCACTATACAATGGTTCTAATAAGTCCCTTCCTGTGTACATACTGGTGGGCCGTAAAATATATGATGTGTCTGCTTCTAGGCCAGTGTATTCTCCCCCTCTAGGGCGCTATCACTTGCTTCTGGGGCACGAATGCGCCAGAATGTTGGCCACGGGGTGTCTAGGGAAGGAGGATGAGTACACTGACAACTTAGAGGGCCTTAATAACGCAAAAGAGACGGTGTCTCTATGGCAGAGCTATTATGAGAGAAAAAGAGGGTACTGGTTTGTAGGGTGGTTGGTAGGGGAAGTGGGGGTGGAGAAGATTAGTCCGTGTGTAAATCTGATGTGGGGGAAGACGAAGGTGGTGTAGAACTATAACTGTCTACCAGCGAAGCATAGTTATGCGGTTTCAATTATTTGATCTGTGTGCTCATTTTGAATCATAATATTTGAGTCTAGTCATCTTTTTGTTATTATGCGTATCATGAAGCTTTTTTTGTAGGACCTTTTTAAAGCAGGAAACGAAATATTCAAATTAAAGACACCTTTACTATGTTTGAAATCTCTGGTTTGGTTCATGTAAATTATTTAGGGCCCAAATAAACCAATACCATAACAGTTTACCTGACTAAGGAGAGTTCAAGATGATAAAAACACAAATTCAAGAAAAGGAGCGCGTAGGCCCACCACTAAACTTTGAAAGAACTTGAAGTAACATCAGATAGAATACAAGTAGTAAATACTAATCCCACCCAAAATGAAAGGAACCACAGCAATCACCTATAAGAGCTGAACTGAAATAGAACAGAGTTTATAACATTTACACAGTTAACTATAGTTTGATATATCAAATCTCAGAGACTGGAACTGTCAATGGCCAAGCACACTATTCACTCTTTTGCCAGTTTACACAAGAGAGGTTCAGAGCAAAAAATCATAAAAATCTTCAAATCACGAAATCTCATTATCAGTAGCTACCAGCGAGAAAATCATTTTCTACATTAATTGTACTACTATGTGAATAGTTATGTCCACACATGATTCAGGAATAAGAATGTTATGTCCATAGTTATGTTTAGATATGTCCATAGATGTGCCATAAATAGTTAACAGATATATACAGGTATACCCGTCGATATAATTAATCCAGTACCAACAAGGGTGGCGATTTATCAATCAAAGAGTAATCACTCGCTACACTCATAATCATTCCTTGATTTCACCCGCCTCCAAAATTTCCACCTCCACTCTTGGTCTCCCACTCTGTGACCCATACGCCTCAATCTTCTTCACACTGTCAAACCCTTCAATAACCTGGCCAAAAACAGTGTGTCTGCCATCCAACCAAGGACAAGGAACGGTGGTAATGAAAAATTGAGAACCGTTGGTGTTTGGTCCTGCGTTGGCCATAGACAATATTCCTGGCTTGTCGTGCTTAAGCACGAAATTCTCGTCATCAAATCTGTCACCGTAAATCGATTTGCCACCGGTTCCATTGCCTCTGGTGAAGTCACCTCCCTGAAGCATGAATTGAGGAATAATACGGTGAAATTTTGACCCGGCATACCCGAATCCCTTCTCTCCGGTGCACAAGGCTCTGAAATTTTCAACAGTTTTTGGAACAACCTCGTCGAAAAGCTCGAACTTGATTGGAGGAAGCTCTGTTCCTCCAACAGAAGCCTTGAAGAACACCTTCTTGGAAAAAGCAGTAGAAGTAGAGCTGAAAGCACGGGAAATTTTAAGCATCTTGGGGTGTATAATCGGTGAATAATTGGTTCTCAACTGTGGGGTTGAAAAATTATTACTAAGAGCACGCGTTACTAAAAGCACGCGAAAGAGTGAAGGGGGGTTTTGGTTTCTCCCAATTTTGTGACTTTTTGGATGCGTAGTGATTCATACTATTTTTTGTGAGGCACAGAGCTGGGTTTGAGGTTTTTCGATTGTGTCTCTTTGTTTTGGTTGTCTATTTGAGGAGAGTATGATAGTTGGTTCATAGGTGTTTGTCGGATGATATTGAAAATGAGCTTTTGCCTTTCTTATATACGTTATATTATTAATATGATTTATAAAGTATTTGAGAAGATTTTTCAAACTATTTGAGACATGCACAGGGTTCTAGTTGTTGTTTAAAATACGTTATATTGAGTGGTTATATTGAATGATTACGGTCTCTAAGTTTTGAAAGTTTGATACCCTGTGATTCATCATAAACTACCTTCCAGATCTCAAAACCCCTATTTTGAAGAAGAATAACGGATTGCACTGCCTTCACAGGAAATAGCCCTAAATAATTACCATGAGAAAGCCAAAACACCTCAAGCAAAGTAAAAAATCTGCGAAACAGACTAATTATTGTTAATCCACTTACCTAGATTTCTCCTATCAAAGCAGACGCTACTTAACCTGAATACATAAAATAAGCATACACTACATACAAAAATACTAACAAGACCGATTCTCTATTGAAACAACATACAGAAAACAAACCTGTCTTCCAGACAGACCATTTGTGTTATAAAACGTCACCTCAGGCTCATAAAAAAGTCTTTACTCTTTTGCACTTTGAACATCGCCCATGTTCACACTTGCAAAACATCTTCCCGATGACGAATTTGCTGCAAAAACAGCACTCCCATATTGCAGGCTCCAGCCGGAGTTTTCTTCTGTAGAACATGAGTTGTGGCAGGGGTACGTTGCTTATATATAGTAAAACTTACCAAGGTGCATCGCATAACAACTCCGAAGTGATATGCTGGTTTCGTTTGATCATGAATACTACTATACAAGCTGCAGAGTGCCAGTATATCGCTATATTGAGGTGTTCAATAAGAGACTGTGTAAACGTGTTTTTTTTTTGATAGTGCAATAAGGAGCCTTAAAAGTTGCTGGTAGCAATCTTGAAAGCAGTCATTCATGTTGGCCTGCTGTAACCGCAAATGTGTTTATTTGCTACAAGTGGTGCAAGAGTTTAGTATTTCTTATTTTAATATTTGTTTTGGTAAGAATGTATATGTGCTTAGCCAAAATGTTTAGCTAAAATGTTTTGACAATATAGATTACCAGGGAGAGTAAAAGAGCGTCCAATTGATATATGAAGCTCAGTTATATACTTAGAAGAATTTGGTCTCCTTGCAGTTTTATATAGTTCTATGAGTCTAACTGCGGTGAAGAGATGAACATTAAACTCTCTTAATGGAGCAAAAATATGAAATAAAACAGTACCTTGAAAATACTCCTTTCCATCGAGATATACAAAGAACTATCACATGTACTTTGATATTCCTCTACAACATTGTCAAAACAGATCTAATTTAGGGGCTCAGAAGCCTGTTTAATATACACTCACCGAGGCACAGAAATACAAAACTCTAAAACAAAAGTAGCCTTGCCTCTTGGAGCTTCTTTTGAGGATTTCTTTTCAAAAACTATGATCAACGAAGCCAGATTCGTTATCCAGTTATCTCTCAGTCAACTTCCACCACACTTAATCCTCACCACGCCAAAGCGTAGTACAGAACAAACACCTTTGCGTAGTCTGAGTTCAGCTTAGGACTGAAACGGTCGATGATAGCGCATTTGGCTATATCAGCGTTTGTGCCCTTAGAGAGCGCTGCGTTGACTTCAGCTGCGGCTTCCTGATACTCCTGGCTAGACGCAATTGTGTACTTCTTAAACAAAGCACAAGCAACCCTCACTGCCGAAGCAATATCTTTCGAGTAGCTATCTTCGAAATCTTCTGTGTAAGGGGCAGGATTGGCCTCAGCCTTCAGAATGGCCAGCGAGGCGCCAGAAGCTGTAGAAGCCAAATCACCTAAAGCGTCGTATATGTCTTCGTTATTGAAATTTTGCAATGCTGCGTAGACCTCTGTTGCGTTAATCTTTTTATTCTCCATTCGCGAGGTGATGAAGTTCAGGAAGTAACCGTAGACATCGACGGTGATATCCAAAGGATCTGAATCATTAGATTTCTCATTTTCTATGATAGCAGTGCTAGTAGCAGTTTCTGAAGCCTGGGCAGTGACACTTTCCGTTTCCAGTGGAACAGGGATAGCACCAATACAGGAGAGGAAGGCAGCGGAAATGCAGAGTGGGATAGAGAAGAGCATCGTCTTGTGTTTTTTTTGATTGTATGATTTAATTCGAGATACAGCTGCTTATATACCTTATTCACTCTCACACCAGAATTCAGGTTTCACGGAGTTATTTCTTGAGTTTGTGTGCCATTCAGTGTTGAAAGGCTTCTCAATTATAATATCAACGGCTTGGAGAGCACCTATTCTTGGTAGCTCTCGAATTGGGTGGATGTCTGTGTCATACCGCAACTTTAAGAGATTGAGGGTTTTTTCACCATCTTCCCAGAAGGTGTTGACGCTGATATATTCTGAATTAAAGTGATCAATGCTTATATGACTTTGGCGAGCTTCGTCTATGTATATCGTTATAAGTGCGCGAAGCTTTATTATGCGAAGATCAAAAACCGGATTGAAGGTGCATAACTCATAAAAATCAGAATCGATAATTTTTGCACCTTAGATCTGAGATTAAAGATAACTGTTTAAAGAGACGAAGTGGAAAAGTGGAAATTGACTTATGAGTCGTAGAGTTATATTACCATTGCTCTCGGTCTTTGAATCACGATAATATCGTTTACACCACTTTTTTCGTTGTTTCTCAATCACAAAACTTGTAACCAAAGAAAATTCCTCTCTCATGATACTATTATAGAAGATCTGTCAGACTTTCAGCTTAACCACATGACTGCAAGCGCAGAATTGCAGAATTGTGTACTCCTGTCACCAAGTAACAGAGTATCATATAGCACTGAATAGATTTGTTTACGAAGGGAACGGGCACGGGTGTGTGGCATGGAGTTAAATTGTAGCTTATGGCTTGTTTTGTCTTTATGGTTGAATTCAACTGGTCTACCCTTTAGGCATAGATTTAATTCAAAGATTAGCAATTCTCAAATCAGCAAACAAAGAAGCTCGTACAAAAACAGAAACACAGTTAAATAAACGCAAACAAACTTCCACTGTACTTTTTCCCAAGTTTCCTGCTTTTGTGTATTACTTTAGCACTAAGACATGCTACATGATGGTACAAGGCAAACCTCAAGAGTGTTCTAAAAATAAAAGTTGATCGAATTATGTGCCAAAGGGTAGGGAAGTACATCCTTACACGTTATGCAAGCTCTGTCTTGTACTGCTTACCCCCTCGCACTACCACCCCCTCCTCCCCCACGTTTACTTTTTTTATTTTTTTTCCTTCACCGAAAAATCTGCACGAAAAACATCAAAAACTCAAAGGGCTCTACAACCCCCAAAATACCGCCATGACCCGTGAAAACCTTCTAAAACTACTCGGACATCCCACGAGAATAGTTGCCCCGATGGTGGATCAGAGCGAGCTTGCGTGGCGCATGTTATCACGGCGATATGGTGCGGAACTCTGTTATACACCCATGTTCCACGCTCGTCTCTTTGCAACCGACAAAAAATATCGCGAGGACATGTTTGGCCCCCTAGATGGAGACCTAAAGTACGATCGACCTCTTGTGGTGCAGTTTTGTGCCAATGACCCAGAGTATTTGTTAGAGGCTGCAAAGCTAGTCCAGGACCGGTGCGACGCCATCGATTTGAACCTTGGCTGTCCTCAAGGGATTGCTAAAAAGGGAAAGTATGGCGCATGGTTGATGGATGATTGGCTGCTTATAGAGCTGCTTATCGCTACACTAAATCGGGGTTTGAATATTCCCGTAACTGCGAAAATCCGGGTTTTCCCCGCAAATTCCG
The DNA here is from genome assembly GCA_031125455.1 of Saccharomycopsis microspora. Taxonomy (NCBI): domain Eukaryota; kingdom Fungi; phylum Ascomycota; class Saccharomycetes; order Ascoideales; family Saccharomycopsidaceae; genus Saccharomycopsis; species Saccharomycopsis microspora. Next base: position 258,524 of record JASTUJ010000012.1, on the reverse strand, counting down.
AAACAGCATCGGCTGGAAAGGGCAGAGGGGCTGCAAATGGTGCGGTCAATGAAGACTTTGACTACGAAAAGACTTTGGAGTATGCGCGGATGGTGCTTAGAGCAGGGGCAAAGATTTTAACAGTCCACGGACGCACACGGGATATGAAGGGCCAATTTACCGGAATAGCTAACTGGAGCATCATAAAATACCTTAGGGAACACTTGGAAGAGGAATTTGGGCTGCGTGTAGTGTTTTTTTCCAACGGTAACATTTTGTATCCTGAGGATATCCAGCGGTGCATCAAAGATGTGGGGTGTGATGGTGTGATGCTGGCCGAAGGAAACTTGTACAATCCGGGGGTGTTTAGCACTGACGTAGAAGGACTCAGTGAAAAGGAGCGCATAGATAGACAGTTTCCTAGAGTAGATAAACTTGTAGAAGAGTACTACGAGATAGTTAAGGAGGTGGCTGATAAGTCAGTAGCATCACAGCATGCTGTTAAGCTGCACTTGTTCAAAGCGCTACACCCTTTTTTGCCTAAATTCACAGATTTAAGACAGAGAATTGCGGTGAATTCTGTAAAGAAGCCAGTTTCCAGCTGGGAAGAAATAGTAAATGAGCTCAAGAAAAGCGTGGAGCTGGTTTATGACGAGCTGAAGGATGTGGTGGAAGAGGGGGAGCAGGAGTGGTGGGGGGGGAGCTATAAACATATTCCCTTCTGGCGGTGCCAGCCGTATTTTAGAAAGGTGGATGGACGGATAGTGACAGAAGATGTAAAGAGAAAGAGGGGAATTGTTTTGGAGGGGGATAAGAAGAGAACGAAGATTGAGGAATCACTGAGCGAGAAATCTACAAGCGAAGCGAATTGATCTGGATGCTTCGTAAGCAAGTTTTTAGAATCAGCGAACTGTGGTTTTGGTGTCTGTTTTAGAATGGTACGGCTCTGAAACGAACATAAATTTAATAACTGGCGGGCGTTATCGGTTCCCATAATTTGAGTAAACCCTAGTTTCTGCATAAATGTATAATATGTTAATAGTTGATGTGTAGAATGAAGTCTTGCGATTCCCACATCCTTGAGGCTCTTCAAAAGTCGAAATTTACCCAGATAGCGAGCAATTAAATAACAGAAAAGGGCTTAGTGTGTTCTTGAAGAGCAAGATTTACACACTGAGGTGTTGATTTGATTCTTGGTTGGCCCAATTTACAGATTGACTATAATGTAAATATTTATTAAGATGAGCTAAACCATTTGCAAACAGCACGACGTTTGTAATCTTATAAGTGTGTATAAGAAACCGCTTACATATACATCTTACTACATTGAGAAAATCAGTTGTTCACATTCTCACCACGAAATTTTTTCTTTCCAAACTGGTTGACCTCTTCGCTCATTTCAAGGTGTTGGTAATCAGAATGATCTAAATTGCGTTCTCGATACCTCTATCCCAGTTAGATAGCCTGAGAACCAGTACAAGACAAAGTGCATTTTATTGGACTACTACGAAATTGCAATTCCAGTTTTAATAAAACTACAAACTCAACTAAAAAAGTAGTATTAAATTACACGTTCGATCTTTATTTGCAACTGCCCTCAAGCACTCAAACTAAACCTCAACAGCTACTCGCATTGTTATTAGCTAGTCAAAGACAACATTGAACCGTTGTTCGCTTCCTCGAAGTTGTCTGTCATCTGTTCTTGCTTGAAAACACTGAAGCAAAAAACACCGACTGGCTACGACCAAAGCAAGTAGCTTGCCGTATTCGCTTCGCTCGCAGTTATTAATTTTTGCTCTTCTTCACCCTTTTGACAACCGGCTCCCTCCTTAACTTCTCCAACCCCATCTTATCAAACACAGAATCACACGTAGGACACCTCCCCTCCTCCGGAATCACGCTCAATACACACAAACACACAGAACATACAAAACCCACATCTACAACCCCCCCGGTCAAAAAACACGAGGCACGGAAATCAATATTGCTATTAGTGGGGAGTGATACATACTCTCTGATCAGCGGGTCGAGAAAAAACAATGTCGAAAGATACTGGATTAACCCCCTATCGTTGGCTACTCTATAATACACCCCCCTTGTCACGTCCGCCGCTTGTTGAAGATAAGTCAGTTCTTGTCCTATTTTACATACGTCTATAGCTATTTTCATCCCTTGTGCTGCGAAAATGGTATTCATAGTTGGAATATACTCCATGGTCCCGTCTCCCCCCGCACTAACTACCAAAACACGCGCATTCATATTCACCCCCTCATTCACTTGCCTAAGTCTATTGATATACGTAAGTGCTTTCAGAATACCACTGGGCACTGTAGATTTTACACTCAGGTTGTCAGGGGCTGTCTCCATGAAAAGTGCCTCTAGCCGCCCAAAAACCGTCTCATCAACTACTCGAAACTGTCTATATATATACTTGTTCTTCAAATGCTGTTTGAGACCATCTACATCTGTACTGCTAATAACGCGCTCCGCTCGCATGTCAGGATTTGGGAAAAGAAACTGGGCACGCCCCAGATGAGCTGCAACCAAGATCACCTGGTTCAGATTGTTGGTTGCCAAGTGAGCATTCAGGGCCACTGCTATCAGGTTCACTATATGTTTCAAATCTGCGCCCTGTGCTCTTAGCGGAGCCCAGGAAAAGGGATTTGTCTCTAGAACTATTGCTAGGAGCGAAGGAGGGTCTTCTGTAGCGGTGGTTTTGGCCGCAGTTTGCACAATGGCGGTATCTGCTATTGCGTCCATTTTCTCGAGGTGTTAAGGAGTACGGATTGAGCCAGGGGTTTACAGTGCTAGTTCTTTGGGTTTTTTAAGTTTTTATGGCTTGAAAATAGGATACTGGGGAGGATTTTTATGGGGTTAGCTCGTGGTGTTAGAAGTTGATTTATGATGGCATATGAAAAATGTTATGTGCCCGGGGAAGTTTTTTGGGGCCTGATTTTTTTCATTTAAAAAGTACTTTAATTTGACACATGTCTATTTTTGGGTGCTGTTTTGTGTGAAAATTTCAAGTAATTTTAAGTGACAGAGAAGAGATTTTGCGGGGTTAGGGGGTATGATTTTTCGTTGATGGAACTTATTGAGGCTTCAGTATAGTAAAGGTAGAGCAGTGTTAGGGGAGATTATTTAGGTGAAGTTTAGTTGACTCTTTAGCTTGGTGTCACAAATTATACATCTCAAGTAGTGGAATCTTTGTATGGAAAAAACTAAACTGCTGCACATACGGCTTATAGGATTTTCTATTAGATACATTTGCAAGACTATTTCTGTTTGTCTTGAGTGCATATCAATGCAATTTGTAAACGAACGAGCAGGGAACGGTTAAAGAAAGGACATCGAGACAAAAAGGACTTATAAACACTGATAGCATTCGTATGGAAACTCCTACTAAACTAGTGAACAACAGTACAATTACTCTTGAATCTGTAAGTCATGTCTGATTATCAAGCAATAGCAAAAACGGTCTGTTCAAGTAGAGAAAGCAGCTACAAGAACAGCACAATGCGACTAAATTCGTTCAACCATGAAGCCTGTAGCTTTTTAGCCCCTGTACATAAAACAAAGAGACTGGTAGCTAGTTTTCAAAGTATGGTGATGTCTCACTTCTTAGTTCGAAGCAAAATAACTGAACCCATCCGCAGAATGCTCATTCAAACGTTTATCTCAAAACTTACGACTAAAAAGCGCCCGACTGAGCCTAACACATAAACACGAGGAAGTTCCTGAATGTGAAGTTCTCCAGCGCTTTGAACCTCAGGTTCTTCGATGTTTAGCAACATAGTTAATAGTAAGCATGGTACACAAAACTCTCAAACCATTCGACAAACCTCAAACACACTTAACCACCAAAGATCATCTGATTTAATAAGCTCAACAATTACTCTGTACGAGAAATCAGCAAATACGAGCCAAAAGAAACATAAGACATGTCAAATGTCTCGCCATTGCATTGTACTCACCGAGCAGATCGAAAAAACTAAGTGTCTCAACCCATAGTTTTGGGGCAATGATCTATCTCTCTGGTCACGGTTTTGCTTAAGTCTGGCATTTTGAGGCGGAAAGAGTGATACATTGCTCTATTTGAGAAAGGGTACAATGATAAGTAAATACAAGTGGAAGTCACATTAGACTCAACAAAAGTACAAACTATAGTTATAATTAGCATCGCGTCAATATCAGGTGCTTAAGCAAATTTTGCGGTCGTATATTTCAGCTTCTGGAATCAAGTTGATAGATACGTTGACCTAAAACATGATAATTGGAATCTCAAAGGAGGAAACGATCGATTCAATTAAATGTTAATTCTTATAAAGCTTTCTAAATGATTAAAATATCAAAATAATGAAATTTAAACTATTTCATGCATATTTCTACAAATGCGCTAAAAATGTAGATAAACTCTGACACTCAATAATCATGGTTGATCCTATTGAGTTCTTTTTAGTCAATCATTATTCTGTCCATCGGGAAATCGCCGAGAGTTTATTACGCCCTGTAAAGATGCACTAATCTCTTAAAGTTCTGTGTAACTCCAAATACAGGCTTTCAGAACGAAAGTCGGCACAGGCACAGACCAAAGACTAGCAACACCTTTACAGGAAACAATCAGAACTGTCTATATGATGGAGTGGTACGGCGATCTTACTGAAAAATTTTTCTATTATAGTATGTGGTGTGTGGGTGTGGATGTGTGGGTGTTTGCAAGGTAGGGGTGGTGGTGTGTGGTGGTGGTGTGTGGGTGTCGGTTCTCGGCCAGCACGGTTTGCCGATTAAAATGAAAATTAGGAATGAGTCCGAGAAAGAGTAAGGTGAGCGATTTATGTAGCGTTACTAAGAAATTTTACCAATGCGTTAATTGTCCCGAAAAACAGCCCACCACGTCAAATTCTGCACCTGCACCCCAGACAAGTGGAGTATCATGAAATTGGAACGTGGCCGGAAAAACCGTATAGGCATTCGGATTTAGTTCTAGAATTACGGATATGGCTATATGGAATACGAAAGATACTCCTGTACACCTTCGATGTCTGTCCACTCTTCCGGGCTGCATATGCGGATATCGGATATCAAAGGCACAACTCAAATTGCACATACATTTCGGTGAATAGCTTCACAACTTTCATAAAAATACATATGAATATATGGGGATGTTTATACGGATATGTTATCCCAAATGGAAATGCAAAACTGATAGTCAGTCTTTTTTTACTTTAAGGGCATTTTCAGCCTCATGTTCTACTGCAATTGCAGGGGTGTGCCACCCGGTCATGTCATCATAAATTTTGCTTTAAAGCAGAAAAATGCCAGAAAATAATACAGACGCAAAAAAGCCTGGGCCCAGCCAGGAATCTCATATTTGTTCAATCTGCCTACCACAACCACCGCTTTTCTGTTGTTCTTTTTTGTTGGGATACTCTAATATATCATTATCATTAATATAAAATATCTTTATTGATATAGTTATATTGATATATCAATTGGTGCAAATCTCCAAGAAACCCTCAGGAGTCCAAACTTTTACTATATCAGACCTACCTTATATATAATCTTGAAGCTATATAATATTATATATTATAATATTATATATTGACTGACAGCGTTTGTTTGTCTTTAGTATCTCTGTGCAGTCTCCCGAACTTCTTCTTCCTACTTATTAATATATCTTTCCACCCACATATACTCCCAATAATACAGCCCCCAAACAAAGCAACCCAATAAAACAAATGAGCGAGCCAGCAAGGCCCACCCAGCCCATTCCGAAGAAGTCTGCGCTCATCAAGACCGACCGCCCCCGCCCCCACGTGTGTCTCACGTGTACCCGCGCCTTTGCTCGTCTCGAGCATCTCAAGCGCCACGAGCGGCTGCACACCAATGAAAAACCCTTCCAGTGCGCAGCCTGTGGCCGCTGTTTTGCTCGCCGTGACCTTGTGCTTCGCCATCAGCAAAAGCTCCACGCAGGCCTTGGCGACCAACCTGCTCCTGATGCCCCACCGGGCCCCAAAAATCGCAAACCGAAAAACACGAACATAATCGAACACAAGAACAATACTGACAAAATAAAACCTCTTCCAAGCAATAGAGCGCTGGCGCTGGCGCTGCCTGACCTGAGCTCGCCAGATCTGTTAGTATCTGCCGCCCCCATGGCGCTCTCTGCCTCCGCTTCCAGTATGGGAGCGCCTAGTCTCCAGCCTCTTCGGAAAATAAGCTCGGGCCCTGCTGCCGTAAGCGACGAACTTCTAGAGCTGTTTTGTGCGCCTGAAGGGCGTGGTGCGCGCAATGTACGGGACGTGCGCGATACGCATGATCCGCGCCCTGAAGAAAATCACCATCGGCACGCTTCGTTTTCCGCAGCGCTGGCAGTGCTGTATGCGCTTCCAAACGAAGCGGATGAGATTCATGCACATGAGCTTCCACATGCGCCGCACCAAGTGGGGTTTTCCACGCCGCAACTAAGCGCTGCAGAGCTTGCACTGCGCGCTCTGGAAGACGTGGAGCTCCCTCTTGACTGGGACGCTTTCGAGCGCTTCTCGCTCGACGGCCTGCCACTTTTACAAGAATTTTTGTATTTGGGGGGGCTGGGAGGATTTGAAGAGGAGAAGAAAGGAGAAGAGGCTGCACATGCACTCGAGGGGGGTTTGGAGGATAACTGGTTGGACGAGTTTATCCGCACTCCTGAGGGAATAGATATAAATCACATAGGATTCAGAGGAGGAAAGAGTGGTCGTGTAGGGAAGGTGAAGAAGGGGGCAAGGGGGAAAATGGACATTCCGCTGTTGTTTAGAGACCGGCAGTTAGATTTATTTCAGAGGGAGGGGGGTGGGGGGACTAACACAGGAGCAGGAGTAGGGGGAGCATCAGCTAGTATTAGTAATGCTAGTACTCCCGTCACCAATCCAGGGAGTACGATTGCTAATCCTGTGGTCAATAGTATCAGTAATCCTACTCCAATTGGAGGTGGCATTGCTAGTTCTGCTGCTGTTGTTGCTGCAGCAGCTGCTGCAGGTATCGGGAGCACGATCGCTGACCCTAATTCTGTTTCTATGAAACAGTCTGCGTCTTCTACCTCTTCCCCGGGAATCACAAACCCCATTTCAAGCCCAATATCTGCACAGCTTCATTCGCTATCGTCGGGCAACCTTCTTCGAGGGCCTGCTATCCCTTCAGGGATTCCAGAGGGTGCAGCGTTTTCCTTTTTCACAGCCTCCTTGAGACTGCATATTCTTGTGCATAACCTGTTGAGTGATAACCAATTTCCCCTGGTTGGAGAACTCAATCTGTATGTATTCCTATACTCCAAAGAGTTTGACAACTATTTTTCCTTTGTTCATCTTCCTCTGATTGAGCTGCTGGTGCATCTGATACCTCTTCTTTTGGCAGTAGCAGCTATAGGAGCCCTTTATCTGTTCCATCTGCTGAATCTGCTCCTTTTGTTTGGGGTGTCGAAATTCTATATCCACTCGTTTTTGGAGAATAACAAGAGCTTCCAGAACGATGATGTGCCTCTTTGGCTACTTCAGTGTCTTACGTTGAACATGTTTTTGGGTGTTTTCAACAACGATGCACTGCTTAATAAGCTGATAGCACGCCAGCTTTCGCTGCTTGTTTTTTTGGTAAAGAAGTGTCTGTTGCACATGCCTTTGGAACGGTTTCTCAGCCCACCTCCTCCTCCCACGGAAGCCTCGAGCATGAAGGACAATTTCGACTATTTCATACTTGCCCAGCTGAGAATACGGACAGTGCACACGATCCTCCTTATACTGGTGCTTTTCGATACCCTCATTGGGGCTCCTATAGTTCTCAGATCAGAGGACATTCTCTGTGGGCTGCCATGTGCTCTGGAGGCTCTTTGGAGAGCTCCCCACTGCCAAGCTTGGTTCCAGGCTTTGGAGTCCGAGCGCATAGCACTTGACCTGAAGTGTCTGTTGGTTGGCTTGTCGAATGGTGCGTCATTTGCCGAGTTAGTGAGGGCTCTAGACAACCACAGCTATGCGGATTTGACTGGCCAAAAGGTGGGGCTTACCGTTATGCTCTCACTTTTGATGTATGTTCACCAACAGATTTACGAGCACCGGGTAGCTCTGAGCGAGGTTCAGAGCCCAGCAATGCGAGCTATGACGTGGAGAATGAAAGGAAGAGTTGAATTGGAGGGCTTACTAAGATATTGGGAGCTTTTGTTTATCAAGAATGAGGGGATTTTGATACCTAGTACCCCTAACATTGAGCTCATTAATAAGCTGCCGGTGTTGAAACTTATATTGCCCCTTCTACTGTTTGCGAAAATAAGACTTTGTTTGCTGGTTGCGCCGATTTTGGAGTGTGTGTGGGCCAAAGACTGGGCTGGAATGAATAAACAATTAGCTTTGGTTGAGTCTGATCCGGACGCTTTAAGAGAGAGTCTGCAACACGCGTTGGCCATCATCGAGCTCTGGATAGATCTTATATCTGTAAGCAATGACGCCCAGAGCACTGCCAAAAAGACCCCAATTTTCTTTTTGACGTGTACTTTCACACTGATTCTCTTTCTTCTGGAGTATCTATACACCGTGGAGACCCTGGGAGGGAGCCTGGTGGCTGCTCTGGACACGGCGCTTTTCGTACGTGTTCTGAGTGTGTTGAAGAAGGTCCTGACCAGCTTGGCTCCAGATGGAGGTCATCGTACCTTCGCAGAGTTGTTGGCTAATCAGGCAAACGGGGCGTTTGATTTTGGGACTGTGAGGGCGGGAGGGGGGGGTGACAGTATGGAGGAGTTGGTGAGGTTCATCAAAGGATCGGGATTATCAAGAAAGTGTTTGTACTTGGGAATTAGGATTTTGGCGGATGCGCCGATTTGGCCGGCGGCGGTTTTGTTTGCAGAGGCGTTGAAGGCGCGGCTGATGGAGATAAGCGAATGATTCAGATCCGAGCGAACATACGAGCAAAGCGAGCATTAGTGTCTGGTAGTGTGAATATGCGGAGCAATGTTGAAACATCGATCCTCTGTTTAGTGTTCAGCCCGAATGAGCGTATTTGCAAAACCGCATACACAAAGCTTGAGGCCTTCTCATCCGCGAACACCAGCTAAATACTTACACTCCCTTCCTATTTGATTGAGTTTTCTCCCCGGTGCTGATTGCGTGGCGTATCGCTAGCATTTACGGATCTCCATTGACCACAGAATTCTGACATGTTATAGCAAAAACCCTAGTGAAGCTTTGAGAGTACTTTACTATAAGCGCTTACAAGACGCTTTGCAAGGAACATTGAAGAACACTCGATTGATTGATCTAGTACACACATACACAAGAGCAAAATACTAGCCCATGAATCTGGTGACCTTGTCTATTGTTTTACTGACACTTTCATTGTAAGTAGAGCGCAAGTATATGGTTTTCTTCTACAAATTGAAACGTGATCATCTCTGCTAATGGATGAATCTTCTACTTATGATCTTCTACTTATGAAATACCTCGACTTATGACAATTTTGCTAGGGATGTGATTCTCCAGCTTTCTCCTACTTTATGACGAATTTTAAACTCCAAGCGTCTTCAAAAGTTGAGATGCTTTTGAATAGGATATATAATATCCATAGATGATTGATTATAGACCAGAGGCAGGTGGATTGCTTATAGATGGAGGATGAACGGGGTGACGATTATGACTTGTTTTTTAATGTATAATATAATATAGTGATGGATTTGGCATTTTGTAGATCGTATTTTTAGACTAGACGTGCCGAGCAGGTTTTAGATTACTATACTAGCAGCTTACTAGTTAAGTTCTTTCTGCCTGATCTGACTTTTATCGTTTAGCAAGCTTGTTTCATTGATAATACTCAAATTGATCAATAGACAGCTATGTACTTGTTTGCAGCCTGTAGCTCAACTGTGAGCTATTAGCTCATTTCTCATCATACTAGATGAATGTGATATCAACATACATGAATTTCGATACATTTCTATTAGAAAAAACTGTCTTGAGTACAAAAACAGAAGTACACATTTTTCAATCTGATATATAAAAATTGCCTTTGTACTGCTTACAGAAACAGGATGTATGAACAGCACGTCTTGAAAGAGTCTATGAGATAACTGGTACGTCCAAACGTGGTGACACAAATGAGTATTTCAAACATAAAACCCTAGTAAAGTATATCAAGTTGGGTGATTGAAAGCGCCCAGTCCAAATATCAAAAATTCCTCAGTACCGGCATAATCATCCCATCAAAAAACTCGCTCCACACTCTTCAAAAAACCCTCAAATTCACAAGCAGTACAACTCGAACCCACAGTAAATCAATCGCCCGAGGAAACTCTGACTTTCTTCCGTTTGACCCAATTTTTCATCCAAAATGCACACCCTAGCCTTCTACAAAAACTTCTACTGAATTGCACATAGAATGCTTTGAGATCTATAGATCTGTCTCTCGCCTTTTCAAGCGCACATCTATCTACATGAGTCACATCAAATCCGAAAAAGGCCTGCTACCCCACATTTTGATACATATGTCATAACCAGTCATCTGGATTAAAACTGAGAGATGAATACAGAATGGATGAAGAAGCAGGAGACACCTCTGACCAAATAGGCATATAGAACGTTGCACGGATGGATCCCCTACTCAAAGTCAATTGAACTATGTTTATCGATCGATACAGATCATTCTAGCTTTCATGCATGCCAATAAAATTCTGTGTAAAGGATTACAGGTAAAAGCGATTGACTATACACTTGAATCAGTGCGAAAGTTGAACGTATACCGTAGTTTTAAGCAGTAATATATGATTGGACATAATTACGCTTAGAGCTTACAAACCCTCAGAATGCGGTAAATCAGAATTGGTGACAGACCCGGTACCGGTGAAAAATTTTAATGTAGAGAATTGACTCACAATATAAATATCCCAATTGATTTACTCCCATTATAAATTGCTATAAATTGTCATTGAGATATCTGTCTGCCTTGTTTAAGAAGACCTAGAAGCATCACAACCGAAGTTCAGAATGCAGTGTTGTACCCGTTCTCCAAAGTACACCAACATGTTGGCGGTACCTTCAGAGAAGTACACTCGTCAAAAGAAGATCCACTTTCCTCAACGCACATGGCCTGACAAGGAGATCCAAAAAGCTCCTCGTTGGCTTCTGACAGACCTCAGAGACGGAAACCAGTCTCTTCCAGATCCCATGCTGGTAGAAGAGAAACAACTCTATTTCAAGAAGCTTATCGAGATCGGTTTTAAAGAAATCGAAGTGGCCTTCCCCTCAGCTTCCCAGACAGATTTCGATTTCACGAGATTCGCCGTAGAAACTTGTCCTGATGACGTTACTATCCAGGTGTTGACACAGCTGCGTGAGCACCTTATCAAGCGTACAATTGAGTCTCTCAAAGGCGCAAAAAAAGCATGCGTTCACGTTTACCTTGCAACATCCGATCTTTTCAGAGAAGTGGTTTTCAATATGTCTCGTGAAGAGGCGGTTAAAAAGGCCGTAGAGGCCACCCAATTGGTGAGAAAACTCACTAAAGATGACCCAAGCACAAAGGGAACCCACTGGCAATACGAATTCTCGCCAGAGACCTTTTCTGACACAGACCCGGACTTCGCAGTAGAGATTTGCGAGGCCGTCAAAGCAGCGTGGGAGCCTTCTAGAGAGAACCCGATCATATTTAACCTTCCAGCTACTGTGGAGATGAACCTCCCCAACGTCTATGCTGACCAAATTGAGTATTTTGCCACCCACATCTCAGAGAGAGAAAAAGTGTGTATTTCTTTGCACTGCCACAACGATAGAGGCTGTGGGGTGGCTGCCACCGAACTTGGTGTTCTTGCTGGAGCTGACCGTGTAGAAGGTTGTATTTTCGGGAACGGCGAGAGAACAGGTAACGTAGACATTGTGACCCTCGGATTGAACTTGTACACTCACGGAATCACACCAAATCTCGATTTCTCAGACCTTCAAGGCATCATCAAAGTGGTGGAGAAATGTAACAAAATCCCAGTCAACGAGCGTGCTCCTTACGGAGGCTCTCTTGTGGTGTGTGCGTTCAGCGGGCTGCACCAAGATGCCATCAAAAAGGGATTTGTGGCCCAGGACAAGCGCAGATTGGCAGGCGACAAGCAGTGGAAACTCCCATATCTTCCGTTGGACCCTAAGGATATTGGACGTGATTACGAGGCCGTTATCCGTGTGAATTCGCAATCCGGGAAGGGAGGGGCTGCCTGGATTATTCTCAAGGCCATGGACTTGGACTTGCCTCGCACGTTGCAGATTGCATTTTCGAGTGTTGTGCAGCACTCTGCAGACGCCTTGGGGAGAGAGCTCAAGGCCCAGGAAATTATCAAGCTTTTCCAGAAGGAGTACTACCTTGGACCATCCAATAAGATAACTTTGGTGGACTTTGCTATAGCCAAGTCTGGGCTTGCTGACGAGGAGAAGAACAGAAAACTCACGGCAGATATTGTTATCAACGGAGAGGGTGACCAGATTGAGGGTCTTGGTAACGGTCCTATCTCTGCATTCACAGATGCTTTGACTAAAAGATTCAAGATCGACTCTTTAGCTGTGGAGAACTATAATGAGCACACTTTGGGAGGAAGCAAGTCGTCTTCCGAGGCTGCCTCTTATATTGAGTTGAGTTATAAGACGAGAGCTGGGGTGCCGGTTAAACGGTTTGGGGTGGGTATCCATAGAGATGTTCTGCAAGCGAGTATCTTGGCATTGTTGCTGATTGTTAATTATATGTTTGACCAGGGCGAGTTGGTTTAGATGGGAAGCTCATTACGAACTCGTGGAACTTATAGTTTAACTATAGTATAGTTTTTTTGTAGCATAGTTTATAACATAGCTTATAGCGAAGTAGCTCATCATTTATAGTATACCCAATAGCGCAGCCCAACTGATGGCAAGACAAAAGAACATGAGATGGGTATATACTGGTAGGTTGCTTATGAATGAAGAAATTTGAATCATCGTTCAGTAAACTATTAATAAGCTCATTTAATCAAGGATATTTGAGAAGTCATCGACAACCAGGAAGTGATCTTTTAGTGTTCAGTCAATGAGCAGAACAAGTGAGTATGATCGGACATCATAATCAGTCAGCATGGCCGGGCTATGGAATCTAGTTACTGATATAAGAATATATCCATCTCCTAGCTTATTCCAGCATTGGGGTAGCGGAACTGTTCGAAAGAGATGCCTGTGTACTTAGTAAGAGTTGACTTTTCTCAAAGCAACTCGGGCTCAGCAACAATTCTCTCTTCACATGAATGACTGTATATAATTATTTATCATCACTACTGTTATCCCAAAGCTGCAATGCCTGCGTTCAGCAGACCGAAAGCGTATTCATTCGGGAACATGGATATACACTAAAATCGCGATTTCAAATCGAATGATACCATTTATCGTATCGGGGGATCTAATGCTTTTTCTCATTTTTTGTTACAATCGTTACGCTGAGTGAACATGGTGGAATTGTTGACTTTGGCTTGAAGGTTTGAAATTCCGAAGGACAATATGATAGCGGCAAGACAATTTTCATTATTATGCTCGTAGGAACTAGCTCATGATTCTTTCAGGTGAAACAAAACTGAATAGCATTCATGCGTCTAAAATTTCCCTTCTACAATTCGATAATCCCTTTAATTTATCTTTATGTATCTAGTCTAATAGTAGTAGTAATAACTTACACCTTCTTCCCCCTCAAGCTGGAGAAGAAATTCTTTGCCTTAGTACCCAAAGAAGAGAGCCCCGACTTCGCAGAGCTTAACGCAGAGGTGGCCTTGGTCTTGGCAGTTCCCAAAGCAGTTGTGATTTTAGACTTGGTGCTTGTGGCTGGAGTCGCAGAGTTAGAGCTACCAGAGGTGTCAGCAGTAGTTGTACCAGTACCAGTGTTGGATGTACCGGCAGCAGGATCATTTGAGGATTGGGTGCCAGAGGTGCTACCAGAGGTCGATCCAGTAGAACCCAGGGTACTTCCGGTGTTAGAGCTTCCGGGGCTGACAGGGTTGACAGGGCTGACAGGATTGGTAGATCCAGTGTCAGAACCCGCTGAACTGACGGTGTCAGATCTTTGAAGAGTGTTTCCAGTAGTGCCACCGGTGGTACTTCCAGTAGACCCAGTAGACCCAGTAGACCCAGTAGACCCAGTAGACCCAGTAGACCCAGTAGACCCAGTAGACCCAGTAGACCCAGTAGACCCAGTAGACCCAGTAGACCCAGTAGACCCAGTAGACCCAGTAGACCCAGTAGACCCAGTAGACCCAGTAGATTTCCCGAGAGTAGCACCACTGGCCGGAATAGGATCCAGCGAGTAGTACTCACCAGTAGATGCATCATAACCATTGAATCTTTGCGAGCTAGAACCAGTAGAACCAGTAGAACCAGTAGAACCAGTAGAACCAGTAGAACCAGTAGAACCAGTAGAACCAGTAGAACCAGTAGAACCAGTAGAACCAGTAGAACCAGTAGAAT